>JAQGAD010001925.1:0-16156 GCA_034696625.1 Isotomurus palustris | reverse complement strand
GTAGTAGAAGGAAAAACAGAGATTTGATGCTTAAGGTGGTGGTTGCAAAAAATGATTTTGCAAGCTGCATGGATGAATATGAATGAATGAGATGTTCATATTTTTACCGTGAGAAGAGATTTACGCCATGCGAAATGAGCAGTACAAAGTTTTGATGGGAAAACCGGATAAGAATGTGTTCAACAATAATGTTCGACAGAAAGGTTTGCGTAATAAAGTATTCATCTTTCAGTTCTTTCCAACAGGGTGATTAACTTGGATCCTTGTAATGCGGACGTAAAAGGTGGCGAGAGCAGCTAAAATAATGATACGAACTATACGAAGTCATTCGCACATGATCTCATGATGACATGATTATGATGGAATAGTGCGTGCTTGGAACTCTATTTTTTTGCTCAATGCACTTGCTGCTGCTGCGAAACTTAATATCGACAAAAAACTGTTCCATGTGTCTAACAAGGTACTTATTTTGTACGCTACCCATGCACACACATCATCATTTGGATTCGTACGTAATATCAAATTTCTTTCCTTACTGGAGTCCTTGTGAAAACCCTAAATTATTTGCAACAATTGCCAGATACTCACGGAATAACTAACTATGAGCTTCCATTTCATTTTCAACTTGCTTAGGTCTCCAGCTCAAGCGAAATTCTTTTTGTGAATCTGCTTAGCATTCGCTACTCGTCCGGTCCAGCTCTCCTTCCAATCCAAATCCTTATGAATTAGAAAGGCAAGAACTGATGCACGTCATCCTTCAGCAAAGAGTCTTGCAAATTATCAAGTTATATAGCTATCCGTTAGTCCTGTTGGACTCTAACAGAATTAGCATTAAATCAAACTACCTATGCTATGCAAGCCATCAGCCATAAAAGCTATCATCCTTGTAAATTCGCATAAATCACTCGTCTACCCTCAGTGAACATAAATGCTGTACAGTCATTCTGTCATTCACAAACATTGGAAGATGAACATAATCTAAACAGGTCAGTTAGATGCAGATAGTAGTCAAGTCCCATGAGTCACAGTCACAGTCACTTATTAACTACCCAACTTCATGCTCATAAGAAGCTTAGTAATAATTATTATTGTGCACTCACAAATGTTTACCAGCGACTACCTAATTCAAACCTTCACCTCATCACTCCATTCTTTAAACAACCCAGAATTTCCAAACTCAGAGCAGAGATCAGTTTATTCGCAACTCATGGACACGGGCAAAATATTTACCAGTCAATCAGTACTCGTTCGTTACTTTAATGCATGGCAAAAACTTCCAAGTTTCATTAAATGAATGGAATAGATTAGTAGTTAGTTTTTATATGAAAGATCTTGCGAAACTGAAGATTTAAGAGTAAACAGTTTAAATAATAATTTATTATGCTCATTCACTTCATTTCTCGGTACACGTCATGTTTCGTAATTTTAACATCATCCGTAATATATAAATTATCATTCATAATTTCATTGAGTATAATATATTATGTTTACAGTTAACAATCGACACTAATAATAATTGTGTTGCCTATTAAGAAGTCACAATCGTTACATGACTATTTTTCAACTGTAGCAGCATTTGTAAATAACTAAACTACGATTTCCTTAATTAACAGCAACACAGTTGCAGCTTATTTCAAGCCTGCAGTTAGAGTAACCCCGAATGAATCTTAAAGAATTAATGACACATGTCGTATTAAAGTAATTAATATATTCGTATCATTCAAGTCTCTGCTAAAGGCTGCATGCAATATTCACTTATGTATTTTTATGTCACCCCATCTTCTTCCTAGTGAGTTGTCGACTTGAATTAAAACCGTTATTATGTACAATATCATAACGCATTTTTATAATGATAAGAGATCAATACGGGGTAGCTTGCAGTAGATATTAGCTGCGCCAGACAAGTTCCTATACACTTAATTAATACTTACTTTGACTCAAAATTTATTATGCGTTATACACATTGATGACTTCGAATTTAAAAGTATTCTTGATGAGGTTAGCTGCACTCAAGTGCATGGCATTCATGTCATTAAAATCCATTAGACTATTTACGCACTGGCCAAACACACATGATCAGTATAGACTGTAATGCAATGTGTAATATTTTTTACATGCTTCTATCAATACAAAGTTAGCCTTGGTTGATAGTTGTATAAGAGACATTTTAGTTTCAGTAACAATTTTTCTTATTAACCAGAGGTCATCAAGAAGGAAGAAGGGATCTCAATTGGATGCGCCTAGACAATAACCAATTTCATCTCACTTAAAGTTGTTAATATTGTTGAAATGCAAACAACGTCTGCTATAGATTACTTTTCTGGTACGGCAATGTCAATGAGTGTTTTTAGTTACTCTAACTAAATAACACACTCACTCATGTCATTTCATTTCAAGTGATCTAAAGTGATGAATCGGTACTCAATTATAAATTATATAGTGTGATGTTTACGTAACAGATTTCTTAGTGTGCTTTTCTTGTAGTAAATACAAATACTACTATTAATACAAAAAACAATTTAACACTGGATAGTAATTACTTATAAATCACAAAATCAAATTAATTATATCATTCTTTCAAGCGCTTCTGTATAAGTTCTTCATGGTTATTCATAACTCATAATTTTCTATTAACAAATTAACTGGTGGTTCATTTTTATGATGTTACAATAGCTTAAGAATAAAATTCAACATTTCTAGTTGCTTGAACTTCGTGAATTAGAAAAAATCTGCTAAGTGAATGTAAGTAAGCAGCCTAGGTATGTGTTGAACACTCAAATATTGAAATGTCAAAAGTTCTCCAAAGAACCGAGATCAGGACAAAAAGGTGGAGTTTATGTTATGGAATTCCTGACAGAGATAAGATGAAACATACGAAGGTCTAAAATATTCTTACTGTTAACTGCATTTGACCTTTAAACATCTAAAAATATTTAATAAAATAACACAATTATTCATCTTTTCCTATTGATTATTTAGGATTGAGAGCATGTAATAGGAGTAAAGCATCACACTTCATTCATTTCCTCCAACATAATACTGCAATGGTGATCAGTCCGCTTACGACGAGCAACACAACAGTCTTAACACTCCAGAATAAACTACAAACGATACATGGAAATTGGAATACAACTTATGATTATTGGAAAAATTCTTCACAAGTTAAAGCCTCCAGTTAACAAGGCTATTTAAGACCACATAATGCACAATTTAATTTTAAAACAACATTGTCCATCATTGCTGAAATATTATAAAACGTTTTGTATGCCACTTTCAGTGTTTAATATTATTAATCGTACAAAGTTATTGATGCACTCAGCAGAATTGAGGTATTTTCTTGCAAGATGCTTCATGAAAAAGATGATAAAATAACAAGATTATATTAGTCACAATATTCTGGAGCCAAATATCCCATATTACACTTTCGTGTTATGAGCTCCAGACAACTCATTTACATTATGCTATACTAACTAGCAAAGAATCTCATGCTCTGTTCTCATCCACGTTAAAAAATACTCATTCTAAGCTACGCCACGATGTGTTTTTAAGTTAAATCTCATACAAAATGTGCAGATTTTTATATAACACGATTATTTTTCAATTCAAGGTACATTTTACAGCAATCTTTTCTATTCACATGCACATTCTGACTTCGTCACAAATTCAAAATTCTACGGCATGTAATCAAAGATTCATAATTTCAAGGACTAGAGAAATTTAAAATCGTCTTAGTCTTGCGGACTTTTTTAATTACATGCGATAGATACGACTTAACACTTTAATTTGAGTGGATAATTTTCATGAGTAATTAGCAACTATGGCCAATATCTAGTGGTCATAATAAAATTATAACCCACAAAATTAACCTCTTAACATGATCGTCTGTAACTTGAGGTCGCTGGATTTATGCTGCTAGCTCCATGAGCTGGTGAAGCCGAATTAGAGGTGTTTTCAGTAGCGGCGTAATATTGTTGGTAATAATAATAATAATAAGATGGTGGTACTTCAAGGGACTGACGCTGAAACGGAAATCCGAAGTCATAATGAGAATCCTGAGTGTGAAATGGTGATGAGTGTGATTGTGCTTGGCGTGAAGAGTGCTGTACGTGCTTGACGGGTCGTTCACTAAAAGGCTGGACATGATTAAGTAAATCTTGAGGATAGAAGTGCGGCTGGGATTGATCTACGGGATATAGATGATGTCAGACCATAACTAAATCTTCTTTCCCACAAAACAGAAAGGGGAACTGGTCAATCATTGTCTGTACTAAGTCCTCAAGATGAGGTCTCATTTGTTCGAATCGCAACATATCGGCAAAGCTAAAGGGTAGAAGGGTTGGCCACCAACAAATAGCCAGATTCTTGGAATCCATAGCGTTTATTCTCGAGCGTTCAGAAACACGAACCAAGTGAGAAAATACGATTCGAAGAACCGCTGCGTTTGCAGGAGGTAGCTGCAGGAGAAATTGCTTCAGTTCCAAAAGACGAAGCGATCGATCAGAGATGAGAGCAACCTGTAAAATTCACAATCAGTGTTATTCACTCTGTGGCCTACAATGTTAATATCACTCTTGCAGACATACCCTTTCAACTTCCCCCATCATATCCGTTGGTATTGGAGGAGGCAGACGCTTAGCCAAGAAATCTTTTAATGCAGTAGCCACGGCGTTTACTGGAATGTCTAGCGACCTTAGATCTGTGTTAGGGTCCTCAGCGAGCCTTGAAAAAAGTGTCTCCACATGAGCTCGGTTCCCAGGAACTCTATAAAGTCCTTCCATTTCCAATCCTTCTTCTTCAATAAATTTAACGCATCGCTCCAAGATTCCACCTGGGGAAGAGGCTTCTTCCAACTGAATTATAAATAGATAACGCTATTACATACAGAGCAGCCTATCCAATAACGATTAGCAAAAGCTAAAAAGAATTAGCATACAGTTGTTCCAAACGACGGTGTTGTTTGAGGTTGTTGTTCTGTAGATTTGGATTTTGTGAGTTTCTTGGGTGGTTTTTCTTTCTTTGTTCGAGATTTATCATTTTTACTTTTTCCTCCAAGATTACCAATCTCTTCTTTAAGTCTAGCAAAGGGCTTTTTCTCTTGATCGACAGGGGAAGATGCTTCTAAATACAATGAGATTTTTATACATGGAGTTCTGTACTTATAAATTGTAACCAATTGTGAAGACATTAGTTACCTGAACCTTCGTCCATGGTCAGAGATTTATTCCGTGACCCGGAAAATACACCTGAGTCGCCAGAAAGTTGATAAGGTACAAATCCTTTTGGAACAGTGGGAATAGGAGTAAAGATTGCTTTTGGTTTGGCTGGAACATGATGGCGACTTCGGCTACCAGTTCCTTTTATACTCTTCTTCTTATGACGAGGTCTGGAGAAATCCTCTGGGTCAGAAACAGGTGATGCGGAAGAACTTGAATCACTGGGAGGAGGGGGCAGTCGTCCTACAAATTGTTTGTTTATAAAAACGCATGACAGTTTACAATTGTACAACATTCTACATTGTTTTTGTCCACATGCGCAAACCTATAACATTGAATTCTTAAATACGCACATGAAAACAGATGATAAGGAACTTAAGAATTACCTGTATTCCTTCGAGAGCGATTAGAACGGTTCCTATGTCCAGTATCACTGACGTAGTCGTCATTGGGAAGATTTGAGTACGGAGGAGAGGTTCGTGGTAATCTCATTCGAGACAGAGCATCCGTGACGGCTGTGTACTCTGCCATATTGATCCTTCCCGGAGCATTATTCCCGTGAGTTAGATGGGGCCCGGTTATACCTCCGTGACTAGGGTGTTGTCGTATTTGTGTTGACATCCCATTATTATTCACCGACCTACTGGAATGATGGCTTCGTCGACCAGTTGCAAACGCAAGATAGGGCTGTTGAGACTTAGCATTCGGAACGACCACATTTCCCATTTCTCTTTGACTTCTTCTTGCTCCAGCCCATAAATTATCAAATTCTTTCATCACGAAGTTGTCTGAGGCAGATGACTCCATTTTTGGCTTTGATGTTCCTGTAGTGCCACCATTATTACCCTGTTGTTGGGCCTGTCGTTGTCGTATCCAAGATGGTTTCACAAGCGCATCTTCACTGCCTCCGCAATCGCTATCCCCTCCACTTGGAAGCTGCTCATATATGTCATCAGAGTCGTTCGTTGAAGCAAGGTTACCATCCGACGCAACAGAAGGGCGAGGAGCAGGTGCAGGTGGAGCTCTATAAAGCGGAGGTGACTCCATTCTTTTAAAAATATTAACGGAATTATTAATATTATGTGCAAATTGCACATTATTTGCTAGTGTGCAATTCTGTACATACCTGAACGCTTTCTCAATATCACTTTTTTGATCCCAAACCTGCCGGAAAAATGGGGTGTAAATTCCCACCGTGTGCTCTCCGCTCCATGTTGCGAAATGACCTCTAAGTTCGTCAGCAAGTGCATTCCCGTCTGTAATAAGCTTTTGCCCAAGAGTGGACCCGAACATTGCTGTAGCAGCACTTCCGTTTTCAGTTACTGCCAGTATCTGAATGGGCAAGTTAGGAACGTTTCCAGAAAATGCTTTCAACGCTGCAAACGAAGCCTTTCTATTCGCTGAGTACACCAGAATCAGTCCATGCACGAGGTCTTCTCTGTGAGAGGATGCTCCATGATATGAAGACATCATGATCTATGACAAAAACAGTGTGGTAAGAATCATTCACATTCACTGAATACATTAGTCACACTTCCTGTCACTCTTTGCTCTAACTAAATACACTGTGATGCGAATTTCTGGTGCATGTGCTTGAACTACCATGACTGACAATAAGTGAGGCTAGTAATAATGAGAGAATGAGACTATAAAATCTCAGATAATAATGTCATGATCTCGTGTCTGTCACCATTTACAGATCATATCTGACACACTGAATCACTGCGCGCTGATTACTAAATAATGCTATATGTCACGCAAAACGTGCAATCTTGTTATTCTTGAGTATTTATATTATACAACAACTAAACTTTAGTCTTAACTACTGACTGTTGTAAATAATTGAGCCGTATTCACGAGATTATGTACACAATCTAACATGTTTTCTCTTACCTGTACACATCTTCTACGATCTCCTAAAAAGGTCAGTAGGCTGATTGCACGATCGTCAGTTTGTTGACAAGCTGGAAGCGTGAACAAAGGTGCAATAAGAGATCCCACATTATAGGAGTCTCCACAAAACATGCACATAATAATTCGAATGTCAGGAGCTTGTCCAGCTAGCACCACTTGGGTTGAGAAAGGAGACTGTTGCGGATTAACTCTATCTCTCAGGGATCGTACAAGCGATTGTAAAGCTTCTGCCAACAATTGAGTACTGAAAGATTTAAAATAGCGATCAGTATTGAATTAAGTTCCCGTATTAAAAATCAGAATACCTTGGTTGTCCATCTGACCCACTAACATCAACGAATCCACAACCGAGACTATCAGCTAAAGATTGGCCCTCATTACATAAAACCTCCCTTTCATCCAAATTCTCTATTGCTCCAGCATTGAACACAATAACAACCGGAGGTTCTGCGAACGGAACATTTTCTTCCGCCAAGTTGCTCAGTAAAGTTTTTTCAAGGTATGCTTTCGTATCCTCGAGGGTATCGCTAGATGAATATACAACCAGCCTTGATTGCAAATGCCCGGATGTGTTTGCTGGAAACGTGAGAGGAATGTCAGATGATTTTAGTTCCACAGAATATACAACTCCATCCAGTTCATATTCGTCATCTTCGCACTGTTCTTCCAAACCTACAACATCACAAAAATAGGACATGAAAGATGAAGCTTGTACGGGAGAGATTTTCTCTCTTCGAATGCAGTTAAAGGTTAGTTATAGCAAAAACCTAATCATACACAGCAATTAATTCCATGGTCTATGCTGAGAGCGAACAAGGAATAAATATGGGACTTACCAAATCTAACGCTGTCAATCAACTCTGATGATCCAATCAAGTACAAAGTCAAGACGGCATCAGTTGATAGGTTATTCGAGTTTCCGTTGTTGAAATGAGACACCTTAGGAGCAGTAGACTCCAGTATCCTCTCCACCTGAATTTTTAGTAAATAATGTATTCGACAATATTCGTCATATTTAAGTAAATGATTATCACAGCAGTCAAATGAATCAGTTCAGTTCTGGTTGTACGTACGAACGACATACTTGTTTAGAGATTACCAGGATAAAAAATGAATTGAGATGAATTGATGAAATTATGAATATAAGCGAATTGAATAATTCTTAATGGCCAATAAAGTATACTTTCATGCATATTATTATCAAAACTTTGTAGATGATTAGATAAAAGTACATTCACATGTTTTTCAGCTGAACTTTTCTAAACTTATACTTGCTCCAGAATTCTGAGCTCCAAATGAGCCTCTCTGACTTCCATTCGCGTTCTCATCGAAGCCTCATGCAAGTGTAGAAGGCGAGCATTTGTGACTATATACCAGGGGCTGGGGCAACGATGCATGGAGAAAGCAAAAGATCACATCGCAGAAGGATCGCATGTGACTACACAAACAGGGAAGCAACACCACCAACAAATTTCGTTGGGATCGATACTTCCACTTTCAATTGAGGATGACTGGAGAGTTCAGCTGACTCACACTCACTCCCTCACTGTTACGTATTCGTGTGCTGGTCTTACTCTATCCCTCCAGTATAGAGTACATTATTACGTGCCTATATGCTAAGACTTCTCAATAACTTGTGATGCAGCCAGAACAAACCATCATCTTATTCCTTTCTATCTTTAGTCAGAGAGAAAGCAGTCCAGGCACGAAAAGCAACATCGACTGCCTACAACTGGTGTACTCAAACAGCAGCATCGTACATTCTCGAGAGTACAAGGATCAGGACTACCAAAAATCAGCTTTCACTACATTCTTAAAGCTAAGTATTAGAGATCCCATTACTAGTGCATTCCATCATAAGTTATTATCAAGACTCTGAGCTAATACTTACTGCCTACAAAAGTGATTCTCACACTACCAAAACTCATCATATTCCTGTAGCTTGCATTTCTCATCTCCACAATATTACCAACAGCGACTGTCAAAGGAAATAGATGTAATCCGTACTTGTATTATACATTCTTCACTCGTACACAACTCACATGTTTCATTGAACTGTACGCTTTCACCATAACGTAAATGACAAACCATTCGTCTTTCTTGGCCCTTCAATAGGCACCAACTTACGACAAAAGGCATCTCAAATTCAAGTTGCATTGCACAGTGATATTTTTCCTTTCTCAGATTATCATACGACATGCACACTATTGCACACGAATTGAATTAAAACTGTCATTGCTAAATACGCATTCTCCTTAAATAATCGCATATATATACTGTAAAACATGTTATCCTTTGCTGAGTGAGAAGGCATTAACAAATCCTCAGCTTTTAGGTTTTTTGTATCATTTGTAAAATAATCCAAATCGTAAACCAATCGAAAACTTCCATATAATACACAGAAATAAAACAATCTTCCAACTCTCACGAAACCGAATGAAAGTCATTACTGCGAACACGAAGACGCAACTGTTCCCGTACAATCCAAGGAAAAACATCGCAAACATCGCAACCAATGTATATAACCACAATACCTATATGTGAGACTTGAGAGACTTTTGCTTTCCTGCCTCTTCCCTTAATCGAATAAACGAAGAATCGATAAATAACTATCTGCAAACTCAACCAAGTCAGTCAACATGAATAATACATTAGTATCTGCAAGGTAACTATCTCACCCTCTGTTCGCAGAAAACATAAAGATCTTTTTGGATGTTACAAAGTGGACCCGGCGGAAATGAGAGAAAGAGAAAGTCAAAGCCACACAAACAAAGAAAAAGTACTTTTTCCACCTACACACAATTAAATCTGCACGGCTCTCCAAGATAGACTTAATATTCCACATATCGAACATGCTCTTAGAAATTTTTCTACTCTCACACCAACAGACAGCATCGCGTTTCTATAAAGCCTACCTATGCAATCATCCAGCGACAGTTCTGATATGAACTAATGATAAGCAGCAATAAGCACAAAACACACAACCCTTTATTTGCACATAATCCCATAATATGTATCCTTAAAGTTCAATTGTCATGCAACCTTTACTGCCGCATGGTAGACTATGTGTAATTCTGCCCAGACGTCCTGAGGATTACTTTAACTACAAAAATATTCCTAAGTGTCTAATCCCAGTTCAGGAGGCTTGACCTACATTGGACGTGAGTTGACGCCACCTTAACCTCGAATTAACCTAAATTGTATGTCGACATGCTTCCCACTACTGTAAGAGCATCTCAATTTCTTTTAGAGAGAGGTAGACAAATCAACTGGACTAGCATTGCAAGATTGCTACACAGACAAACTGTTATAGAAATATTTAACATTTTTCGAATATCAGTACACATTTCTAAGTTCCTAACCACTGATCACCAAAATCTACCTAGTATCTTTTTCAAATGTAAGATCAACAGTATTCAAATCACAGCAGAGCCATTAATATTTAACTTTAAGTGGGATTGGTCCAGTGAAACTACCGCATCTAAACCAAGCGGGGATTCGGAGTAATCAATTCAATTGAGTCTATTTGTCTCCTAATTTACTTACCACACAATCCATGCAGTTAGGGAAAGAGGGACAGTGCTCTCTTTGAGGACAATGTACAAAACCAAGGTGCTGGAGAAGCATTAATCTTCTCTCCTGATCCAGCCGGTCTAGTGCCTTGTAGCGTGAGTCTTCCTGGAGAATATCGAATATTTCTCGCACTTGTTGTTGTGTTATCGTAGCCATTGGGGAAGCTGTTTGTACTTGAGCAAAAACTTCTGCATGTTCAAGCATCAGTTCAACAAAGGCTCTTTTGGCTTTTTCAATCAGTTCAATTTGGTGTTGCTCATAAATTGCTTGAATCTCTTGTCCTGTCAACGCTTCAAAGCACTCGTGGCCCATGAATAACACCTGTAACTCATTCAGTGATTTCCCCGGTGTCACATATGGCGTGCTGTCCAGCAGGAATTTAAATTGGTGTCGATATTCTCCTCTTTTACGATCTTGCTGAAGAGAGTTAATCAAGTTTCTCCATATCTGAGGAATAGACAATTCTTTGTTACCCATACATACTGGACAAAATCCCCTACAAGTAATCCACGCTCAGTGTCATGCAATCAATTCTTACAGTTCTCAATTAACTAAATTAACTGTTGACATTTGATATTCTATATTCAAATATAAAAGTACACAATTTCATGCATCACGATACGAGTCTGCATAAAGTGTGACACACACACATGCATATAAAATTCTATATAATTGTTTTGACCCTGCTCCATGAAATGCGTCAAGAAGACATGAACAAGAAGGCATCATGATTATATGATGAATGTGAATTGTAACTGCACAAAGCACTAACCGTTTCGGCTTCTCCAGTATTTAAGAGATCCAGAGGTATACGATTCTCACGAATGTTTGTTTCTGTAGACGATTCAGAACCCCAAGTCCAATCGGTTTCCGGAGCTAATCCCGAAGGAGCCACCACAAAATAAAGAGAACACTCTGGGTGCTCTTTGATTCTCTGAACCATCATATCCCAAGTCTGACTTTCATGCAGCGATGACTCCGGAAATAATGTTTGCAAAATTTCTGGTAATCTTTCAAGGTAACGACGTTCCCGGCGTGATAAGAATTCATCTTTGAGCCTTTTCAAATGACGACGAAATAATCTTTGAGCACAGTCTTCACCAAACAACTCGATGTACCTATTATCAGTTGATAGTTTAGTTCAAAGAATACAACATTCATAACTAGAAATCAAAGTAGCAACAAGTCATTAGTTCCGGACTAAATTCAACTTTCTTACCTCTGAAAGGCAGGGTATTTAAGAAGTTCTCGATACACAGGAGTCCACACTGCTCGATGGTCAGTCACATGTGATTGAATCAACGCTTGAAATGAGTCAGACACGGAGTCTAACATTTCTTTGCGGTTTCGAGCTGTATCGTTATACGACAGAGGCCTAATTCGACTTTTTACACGATCAATCAACTGAGCTAAAAGCAGAAACGCCACATCCACGTTTACATTTTCATGTGCTGAGGATTCAACAATTGGAATATTTAACTGACGAAACTCCTTCCGCTGTACTAATTTTTCCGCTTCTTTTACATACGCTTCACAGGCTTCATCATTCTTCGTTGTGACTAAAACGACAGGTTTCTTTGTGCGAATAATGTTGAACAGAATTGCAGCAGAAAATTCAGTTTGACGGTCAATGGAACGCCCTGTAAATAATAAGGATGATTGCCTAATGAATAGAGACCAATAAATGTTTAGTAGTTACTTATTAGTACTCGCAGTTGAACTATAACTGAGACACAACTATGTATAGCCTCAATGCACAGTAAGAACTGGCATTAGTGCTAAAATTTGTTAGCGACTCAAATCGTGATTCGAGTACTTCATGTTTGTGACTGTGACTTCTTTTAAAATGTTGTTGATAATCACGAAATCTTTGATTGCAAAATCTAATATTTAATGCCAATTTTAAGAAAGGATTACCTGGAACAGCACTGACATCATAGCACAGTATAAACCCATCAATGTTAAGACGTCCTTCTGGTAGAACTTTTTGATCGTATTCCTTTTCGATTCCCAATTGACTCTTGCAAATGTACATTAGTTTCTCCGCAGAAAACACGCGTGTAGAACAGCAACGCTTGATGTATGGTTCCATTTTTCCTCCCTAAAAATTTTTACAAAGATGTAAACAGTTGTTTGTTCATGCCATGATGCCATATATCGGCACAGAAAAGTTTTCCAAAATGCCGACAATCTAAAACTTTCATGCAATTAAATGCTGACTAACCAAAAGTAACATTCATTCATAGAAATGCGTCAATTACAGAAGTATTATAATTCAAACTCATTTCCTGTCGTGTAAAAAATGATTACAAAGTATCAATGTTTGGTCACACACATACTCGCTCACTGGCAATATTTATGTACTTTGGACTTTACTTGTCTACTTTAACACTGATATTGCATCATTGAGGACGCGTTAACTTACCTTAAATGGCTGAAAAGTAGCGTCGTCTATGAATTCCGTCTGTTCTATGAGGTGAAAACCGATTTCCGGGCTATCTTCCATTGCTTTAGTTGAATAGCCCCAATATAGAAAGTGGTCATTGTTAACGACTCTTCCACTGAAATCAGTTACACTGAGGACGGAGATGTGCTCCGGAAAATAATCGTCAGCTCTAGAGCGCACGAATCGATTGCATAGGCATGATTTCCCAATTCCAATCTGTCCCTTTTCTTTCTCTGATCCTGTACATTTGACAAAAGTCATAGGGTTAGAACTCTCATGAACATGACACATTTACGTAGATAATACTCACAAAACCATAACTTAATTACACTTTTATTACATGTAAAATACAAATAAGATACATACAGCCATACAGGATAGATAACAGTTATGCGTACAAGCAATCGGATGGAGAAACCTTGCAAGAAGAATGGCCTAGCAGACAAAAAAACGAAAAGCTGCAGAAATGCAACATGCTAATTCTAACTCAATTTATCACAATGTAGAATGTAGACAATGACTATCGGCTATTATTTCTGTAAGATTATATTTCAGTTCAATACAAAACGGTTGTTGATCAACAATGAGAAATAACAAATTTTTGGAGCAGTAGACAGTCTCTGCTATTTCAAACATAAAAAATATTCCAACATCCTAATTCAACTTTTAATGTTTTATCCCATCATCTCACATGTCGTTTCGAGATGCATCGTAAATCGTAATGTATTTTCTTTTTTTCTCATTGTTTTAAGCACTGAGCCGCACAGTCAAAAGCTCCAAAGGACAGGGACACAATACCAAAAGACATCTGCATCCTTTCGTGGTTCCTATTTCTTGTTAAAATACGTACAAGGTGAGCCAGAGCTAAGTAAACAGCTGGATTTGTTGGATCATTCTATATACGATAAGTTCCCTTGCACAACCCTGCTTAAGCATGCTTATTATGAGCTACACATCAGACACACACAAATGCTCCAACAGATATATCAAGGCTTACAAATATTTTAGTTTCCAAAATATGAAAATGTGTATTATTTTACTTGATGATAATGAACAACTTATTATATTATTATTATGTTATCATCCCTCATACAAGAATTGCTTACAGACAACAGATTTTTTGGCTGTTCTATTATATTTTACATTGTGTAAAATTGTGGTGTAAAATAAAGAATATAAACCTAAAGACAATCTCGACTCATGAACATTAGAAACTAGAAACACTAGAAAGTAAAAGCATCGAATTATATCATAATAGACCTAATATACCAGTTTCTTCAAGCACTCAAGTACTCACAGAATAGGATCGACTAAAGCACCTACAACCTAATGACCCAAGATAGATAAAAATTCAAATATTCAATACTCCATTTTCATTCTTTTTTCGTTGAGGGTACATCCGGTACATAAATACAACAGTAGAAAAAGTTGCTCGACACTCATTATCATACCCTGACACCCACCAACATAGTGGCACCATCACCATCAATATAAGCAGCTCAGCGTTCGTCTTTCTCATAGATTTCTTTCCTTTTATTTTCTTTTTTGTACATTACGACTTACGAGATACGGGACTGTTGACTAAGATAATAACTCTACTTGAAGCTGAAGCTACAAGGAAACATCACCTATTGACATCAACTGACATTTGTTAACCAAACCATGTTTAACTTGTTTGAATGCATAGATATGACGATACGAGATTTGTTTAAATTATTATGTACACTTAATGCACACCATAACAATAAGTGTGAGTGTGTGGTATTAGTGGTATTGTATCTTGAGTACAACTGGTGAACATAGTAGAGCTAAAAAGACCTCTGATGACTCTGATGCGGAGATCAGACATTTTAGTTCAAGACTTGAGGAGAATTGTTTGTATATGCGAAATACTGATTGTATGAGTAAGCCCAGAGCATGAACGTTGAAGAAAATATAAAAAGTAAATCAACCTTTGCATGGGAACCCTTTCTCTCTGCTTGGCATTCATCCTTTGCTAATCAAACTGTAAAGAATCAAGTCAAACAAGAAAATGAAGACTGAATAACCTAATCGTACCTAAGATACTTGTTCACCATACACGCCAAGTAAATGAGCGCATCCGTTCCCTCATGCTTTTTATGAACACCGTGTTAAATCCTCTTTTTCGAAACATCAAAATGGTATACCAGCATGAAACAAATATGTATTTTTCTGTTACTAAAAAACTTAAACCGGAAAAATTCCATTCCTTGCTCCTCCTCTGTCCTCTCGTGACTTTTACTTCTATGTTTGATGCTTAAATGTTAAATGTAGAGTTCCAAGTAGCTTAAAGATGACTCATATAAATAGGAGTAATTTCAATGCAGAGAGTTTGAAGACTTCGAATGATATCTCAAATGAAGAAATGCAGACTTTAATTTATTCAAGATGAAGCAGCAAATAAAGAAATCAACTATTGGCAGTGTGACTCATAAGGTCATAAAAGCAGCACAAACATTGAAGAAAAAAATCATGATGTTTTTGCTATAAAGTCAGCTAATAGTCGAACTTACCCGTAAGTCCGACAACAGCAATGTTGTAGACACGGGTGGAGTCTCCTCTTCTGGACATCATTGTGGGTTGATGTGAAAACTATGACGCACCCACACTCAATATAAATAATAAAACAAAGGCTTTTGTGCTTTGTTTCACTCCAAACACACTCGCTTCACTGATAATTAATATGAACACCTTCACAAATCATTCTTTTACAGCAAAACACACCCAAACGATGAGGGTTTTCACTGCTTTCCCGTCGAACCAATTTTCGTGTAATGATGAATGGCACATTAAGTGAAGCGATGAAACATCCTCCTTCTGCTTTCGAGAGTATCACAAGAATAAAACCAATCGACGAATATATAAACACGTAGGATTGTAGGAATAGGAAACTCCTCGAAACGCGAACAAGAAGATTGCAAAACACCTCACATCCGTCTGGTTATCTTGTGAATCATTTCAATTTTGCATGACAAAGAAACATTTCCTC
>JAQGAD010001924.1:0-16157 GCA_034696625.1 Isotomurus palustris | reverse complement strand
TGAAACCCGGCTTGGAAGAAATCTGTCTGCTGTTTTCTTCTGCTGCCGCGTCGAACTTCAGGTTGTCTCTGCATTTCCCGTTCTTCCTCCTCGACTTGATCAGCCCAGTTTTCTAATTGTTCTGCCTGTGTCAAGGTGACTATGAGTTCGTCCTCCTCATTAAAAGTTGGACTTGGCTCCTCATGTTTTACTGGGATCTCAGAGACCTTCGAAATGATAACTTCGTTGTCCTCATTTCTGACTTCTGGAGTTGGCTTTTTATGAGCGAAACTCCCTTCAATGAACTTCACGTGCTTCGCTTGCTCAATGTACTTCCCTTTTGCAGGGTCATAAAGTCTATAGTTCTTGCTGGAAGTATTATACCCAACAAGGATACATTCTGTGGACTTTGCGTCCCATCTACTTCCTTTTGTCATCACATGAGCATAGGCTTTACAGCCAAATACTCGAACGTGATGGAGAGAGGGCTTCTTCCCAAAAATCATCTCGTAGGGCGTCTTCTCCTTATTCTTACTACTCAGGGTTCTGTTGAGCAGGTAGCTGGCTGTAAGAACAGCATCGTCCCAGTGCTTCTGGCTGAGTTGGCTCTGTACTAGCATTGCACGTGCGGTGTCC
Source organism: Isotomurus palustris (assembly GCA_034696625.1). NCBI lineage: Eukaryota > Metazoa > Arthropoda > Collembola > Entomobryomorpha > Isotomidae > Isotomurus > Isotomurus palustris. The sequence continues at coordinate 15,542 of JAQGAD010001924.1, read as the reverse complement.
TGTCCCGTTCTCACCTCCCTCTCTACCAGTCCATTACTTTGACTGGTGTAAGGGGCGTTGAGCCCATGGCGTATTCCCTTGTCTGAGAAGAACTTTTTCAGTTCTTTGTTGACAAATTCCGTACCATTATCAGACCTGAATATGAGTACGCTATTCTTCGTCTGATTGCTCATGAAATTGACGGCATCCATGACATTCTTTGTTGTCTCCGTCTTCTCCTTCTGGAGATACACTTGCCTGAAGGAAGATGCTTCGTCCTTCACCAGCAAAAAATACATGTTGCCTCTCCTCGAGGCTAATGTTGCAGGAACCAGATCTGCGTGAAGACATTCTCCAGGGGCGTACACGTCAGTCTTCTCGACTGTCTTGTAACTCAATTTCTTAGACTTAGCCTGAATGCACACCTCGCACTCGAAGTCTTCGTTTCCCATGGTCTCTAGTCCGTACGCTGCTGTCTTCTGTGCAGTCTTCGTGAGAAATTGGGAGTTAATGTGTCCCATTCTCTCGTGCCAAGTGGCTCGCTTTACGCTTACCATTGCCCTATTCACAATAGGTTTAAACTTCATAATCTGCATTCCATCAATGCGTTCGGCTTCTACGTCAGGATTTCCATCGAAGTAATACGTCACAGTATCACTTCCATCCTTGCACACTTCGTAGCCCTTCTCCAGCAGGACATTCTCTGAGAACAGATTTGTTCTGCCCGGATCATACTCTACGTCACGAATGACAATGTCCTTCCATGGATTTTGAATGAAAGCTTTCACTTGTATTCTTTCGCTGAATGTGTGGAGATGCAGAGGTAATCTGCATATAACTGTGTGGGACTCGGTTTTCCCGAGTCCTAGCTCGAGTAAGTAAGAAGAAGGAGGAGAAGCATCATTCCTTCTTTCCAGCCATCAGAGATCACTCCATTCTCCAGAAATAAATATATTTTAAAGTGTATCCACTTTAATCCCTTAAGGAATCTTTTGTTTTGTTTTTAAAGGAGATCCCTCAGATCTCCTTCAGTGTGTATTATTCGTGGAGTGAATAATAGAGTGTTGAGTTGTGATTGTGTGTGTGTGGTTCGTGTGAGGACAGTTATTTTCATCAAGTGTGGCTGACGGCCGTCAGCAGCATCCCACAGCATCCTCACAGTTTTTCCATAGGAAGAAGGACACAGCTCGACTCCACTACAACCACTCATCCCCAAAGGGTCCACTACATCTGCCAAGGGGCTCAAGGTCTGTCTATTCGCTCCTCAGGTTTCGAAGAGGTTCTTCATAGTCATACGCAGTCAGATAGGCATTTGGGATAAAGAGGTCATTGACCTACATCGGGTTTGGTTGCATCATTGCATCTCATCTCCATAATTCCATCCGTAGCTACTATAAACTCTTTCTGTCACACCTTTTGACCTCAACAAGTTGAATCGTGGGGAAATATCTCGATAGCTGTGGTATCCAAATAAACTGGCGAAATTGGAGGGGACGTAGGCGATTGAGTATGGAGATCACTGGAGGTGAGTTGAGGGGATGGGCAGGAAATGGTGCGATTTGAGGAGGTCGTCGTAAACCAGGTGAATGAGACAGGGAGAAATTTTGTCGAGGAAATTGTGGATCGATGGACATTCAGATGAAAAACAGAATTGGGCATAAATTTTGTCACATGAAATAAGTAGCAAATAAATAAGTTTTGTTCGGATAAATTGTACAAAGAATTGTATAGGGGAAATGTTTTTTGGGAATTGTACGGTTCTGTTGTCAGAGATTTTTCTGAATGTGAAACCAACATCAGATGTAAGAGATAAGGATGAACGATACTCAGTTGTTCAACACTTCTTGCGTTTTATTTAGTGTGCCGACTAAGCTTACGTGGAATAGGCTTAATTATTTCACTTGTAATTAAAATTGAAGGAAGCCTGGACAATAGTTCGTGTCAAAATCTAATGTATAATTTAACTAATTACTGGTATAAAATTCCTTGGAAGGATATTGTGTGTTGGCAAACCAACTTGAAATTACATGGCAAGGATTGAACTATAATTTACGAAATTGTACAGCACGACATGAAGTATTAATTCATAGATAATTTTCTTCAATATGTAACTCAACTGGCATATTTTTCACATAGGTGCAAACATTATTGTTGCAGTTTATTTAACATGATTTTTTTCAAAAATCTTTTTATAATTAACATTCCCATTACGTTTTAAACCCGTTTAACTTGAACTTCTGGTTGAAACTAAATCGTTTGACCTAAAAATTTATTCATTTCATAGTATACGAACGAACAATCGAAATTTTATCCACATCAGTCATCAGTGTGTTTCCATCTTTACATTTCAGGATTAAATTACTCAACAGGAATGAGCAGATCTGCTTCCAAAATTACAGATAAAACATCAGATAATCCAGCAAAAAGCATGATCTAGTGATTGCAGGAATAGTTAACTTCGGGTTGAAACGATAATGTTGGCTTAATTATGACTCACAACATAAAGTTAGGTTTCAACTTGTAGTTCATTCGTACCAATTGAACTGAACCGCGGGGGCAATTTATCGTATCCGTATCCTCAGCGTCTTGAGTATTGAGGGGAGGCGTAGGCAATTGATTACGGTAAACGTTGAACATGAGTTGTATGAATCGGCAGGATATTGTATAGAAAATATGGAGAATTAGTTTGTGCGAGCGAATGCGAATGCGGCAAGCTGTGATTACAAGAAGGGGTGCAGTCGCTCCAATTCGTCGCACTGAGACCTTTCCACAGAATGAAGACCCCTTTGAAGAACTGCTGGAAGGCGTGGATGTTGCCTGGGCCTTTGCAGATGCATACCGAGCTGCTATTTATGGAGAGCCTGTACTGATGGATAACTATGAGATGCAACAGCTTCCAGCTGCAAACTTGATGAACAGCTGTTAATGAACCACGCACTGCTAGATATCGCAGCCGTCGCCGTAGGTGGAACATTTTTTTTGTGTCGATGAGCAGGATTGCTGGCCACAAGAGCCGAGGGGTGCGAGCAGGGACTGGCTAACATCCAACCCTCCGGTAGAGTGTGGAACACCAGGGCATGTGGCATCTACAAAGATTTCTGTGTAATTTATAAAAGCCTTACTTGGAAAGTATTTACAAACTGTACATGTTGAAAAGTAACCTGAAGTGTAATGCTACGAAAATCGTAATTATTATAAACAGTTGAGTTAGCGCAGCAAAAGTTAAGTTATCTGATAAGTCATATTTTCTTGTATACCTATGTCAAGTTAGAAGTTGAGTGATTACGTTAAAGTCCACTGTGTCGTAGCTTCCAGTGGAAAGTCAAACAGCAGCAATAACAGCAGTAAAAGTGAGTGTTTTGAAAGTAACACTAGTGAAAGTTTTGTCCAGAAACCAGACGAGACGTCAAGAGACTCGCAAATAACTTAGACTGGAGAGCGATTGTCTACCCAGATTGTACCGCCGATGAAGAAATAGATGATTATCGTCAGACAGGCAACGAATGAAGTGACTCAAAGAGCAGAGAAACAATCTGAAGCAGCCACAATTCAGCTGGACTGTAAGAATCTTTGTCTTGGCCAGACAACGAATTTCTGAAAACTTATTTAATACAGACGTTATTATTAACTTTATCGCTAAGGTCGGTAGGTCATTTTATCGAGAAAACCATCTGATGAACTTCCTTCCAGGATTGCGAGGACCAGTTCCCAAGGGAACCAAAGGCCAACATCTCATGTTCCAGAAAAAGCTTTTGCGATAGCAATATCTAATTAAGATGAAGATAAAATCAGGCATGAGGTACGATGAAGAGCAAAACTTGGTAACCCAATTGAATGGAATGGAGCTTGTGCTTGTTCAGGAGATCTTCCAAATTTGACAGCTCAGAAAAGAAAAAAGAAGACAAATCCACAGATGAGTAAAGTCGTAAATGGTGTGTACTACCTTAACCTGCCTGCTGTCCTGTCTTTGAAAGAAGTAGCTAATGAGATAATTGAAGAAGTGTTTTTGAAGCTAAACAGATCAGCAATCCTTGAACCTACCACTGGAAATCAGCCAGCTCTTTACAAACGCCGTCAGTGAAATTTGTTTTCAGGTTCAAAAGAGTCCAATCAGGAACTTAATTCTCCCGTCCGTCCAAAAACCGTATTGGAGCTGGATGCAGATAGGAAGCTGAAAAACCAGCGCGAAACGATAAGCAAGTCTATCGACATGGGTATGGTTAAGGGGAAATTTTTGGATTTTAATGATGGTAAAGGAAAGGTAGAAGATAAAACTGGTTATAGACTTGACAGCTACAGATGTTGATAAGGAAGTTGAGGTAGTCCATGTGAAATTAAAATGAGGAACGTAGCTAAATGTTGGCACGACATGAGACAGAGAGGATGGAAGAACATGAGAGGCTAGTTTAATTAAGCTGGCAAGCTGGTGCAACAGGATAGAGCGTGCGAATTCAGGGTTCCCCTGAAGGCTCGAGTTATAAAAACCCTATAAAAACGTATGCCTCTCGGCTTAAAGATCTGCACGAGAGGCAGAATGGGTTGTACAAAGAGTACACCCAATGTATGCAGCTGGTCGATCTCAACAACCGAGTCATCTCGGTTTGTGATACTCCCACTACAGAGTTAACATTTTGTTTAAACTTAAATTAATGCTAAAAACCACAAGGTCAGTAATGTTTTTATTGTTTTCCAGTTAAAAGCATTAACAGTCCAACTTCAGTCTTCCTTATTGTATACTGACTTTCATTCTTATTCTTATTCTTAGATATTCTTTCTTCTACTGGCGAATTTGCGCATCAAAAATGTGTAGAATGTCTATTACTGTAGGCTTTCCAACTAACTTGTTTCAATTACTAGCAACTGCACACTTACAGAGGATTAGATGCTGTACATTTGTCATCCTCTAAATTAAAATCCAGCGTAAACTATTAATTTTCTAACCTCAGATAATGATCTAGAAATGATTACTTGAGGTGCTAGCAGAAGTTGGAGATGATTTAATTGTTTCTGGAATAAACGAATCATTCTCAGTGTATTTTTCCTTTAATGGTCGTAGTTAAGATCCGTCCATCACCTTCATGTCTGCAATAAGCTTGGTGGTATAGTTGACCGATCCATCGATAAGCTTCATGTATGGTGCTTTACAAACCGAATGAAGGAACATTTACATGTCAAAATGAATTACTAATCTGAATATGAATTCGGTCGTCGATATTAAAGATGATTTACCTGTTTGCTGCTTTTTGTTCTCAAGCTTCCTATGGCTTTTGAACCGGATCAGGAGTCTCACGCGTTCTTTGTGGCTGTATTTCAAGCAGGAAAACGAGTCGTACTAAGTCTTAGCAAATACACAACAATTAAGAACACACGCTCTACAGTCCAATATTTGGACACACTGTAGGACACTCGACGTCCCCTCCCCCACAAGGAAAGAATAAACGCAAGTGAAGAAAATTATCTTCATTGTGTACTTTAAGTCGCAGAAAACACGGAGGTGGTGTTGTCTCGATGAATGTGCGATAGAAAGTGACCGACCTCCAGGATTTCTAGGATTTATAGTTTATAATAATATGATTCTGATTGTCATGCTTCATGGACTTCTCATGAAAATAATTTAGGATGTGTGAAAAACAATTCCACAATTTCTGCTGACTATTATACGAACATAACAAACATAATTCTTATGTTGACTTAGTCTATTTTCTAGAACATTATCATCCCAAAACACAAACAGAATACTTACCTCGTAAGGAGAAGGCCTGTCCAACACTAGAACACAAACTACACTTGCAACATCCATGGGAACCCAGACACCACAAAAGTTAATGGCAAGTTTTGTCGCCTTGCCAGTGAATCAGCAGCTTTCAACAGCGAAGATGTTTATATCTTCTTGTAAGTATCTTACACGCCAGTCTTGAATACTTTTGTGCGTAACATATTTTGCAAGTTTTCCAGTCTCTATTTTCAATTCTACCTTCATGAACAGATTTTGAGTATTTTTAGTACAAACAATTATTTCCCTACAACGAATTTTACAGCAATCTCCAGGATGGCATTTAATAAGCACAGTAGGAAGCGATATGCTCACATTACCCCTTCGTAGTTTGCAATTCCAAGTTCCATTAATAATATTTACATTAGAATTAATTTCGAGGAAGTATCCTCGAGAGAAGTCGTATGTATAAGTCTTCTTACTTATATGGTAATACATATTGTTATCACTTACATATTAACCAAAACATTGTAGATAATGTTGATTGAAGGTTGTCGTTTAGCAGGCCAGCCATACATTTCACAAAAAGCTTTCTTTCGACTCGTAGACGTCACATAAACGTCTCCTCTTCAATAAGTTGGGAAACTCTCGTGGTCCAAAAATTTTGGACACTGATAATGCCATGAATTTATTTATAATTGGCAGTAAGTTATAGACAAACTTTTCACGTGTATTACCAACCGTTATAATTTTAGACTTTTAAATATTTCCTTGTTGATTCAACAAAATTTGGTGAGGAACTGAAGAAATTTACGGGTGGAAGTCATTCCTTAGGTTTGAAAAATGCATACCATTTTACTTCAAAAGGTAGGAAGTAAAATAAATTAATGTACAAAAAATTAATTATGATCTGTATGTTAGAGATTTTTCATCCTTTGGGAGGGTTTGAAACAATACGTTAAGCAGGAGAATTTGTTATGAAATTCTTAGCTCTCATCAGCAGGAGATTTTTATCAAATAAGAGAAACTCTCATAAATCAGCCATTGATACAGTTGAATGCCTGACACTATAGCAAATAGTGAATACATTTCCCATGAAAGATTTATTTTTGGTCTGTTGTGACTCACAGTCGATTAATTTTGAGTAACTGGAGAAGCTGAAATCGGTAACAAATTGCTACTCTTAATGTGAAGTGGGATTTTGTTATTTAGGGTCGAGCCAACAAAAGATGCCGACCCAAGATATATTCTTATTCATTCATCACACAAAACATGCTCCAAGGGCATTTATGTTTGTGAGACTTCTTGAATTTTTATCAATTCGTCAGAGACGACGATGACTTCTTAACAGTAAAAGTGGAAAGATGGTTGAGTCATAAATTATAAAGGTGTTTCTTACAATACTAACTGAAAGTTTGAAAGTGTCTCTCTCCTCTTCGATTATTCAATTTTTGAAATTGTTGAAGAAGTTGTTGAGCGGGAGTGCGCAATACATTAGTTTATCATACTTTCAAGAAACACAAATTCAATCATGCACACATACACACAAATAATTTTGCATGAGTGTTCTATTTTCTAAAGATTTTATTATGATTTCATACATATTTAAATAAATAAATCATTATTTAGAATGACAAATGCACTATAGAGTGCATAACTTATCACTCATTAATAAGGTAACTTGAGAGGGGAACTTAATTATGCATTGGGGTGCATAAATTAGCAATTAATTTGCATAAGGGTAAATTACTTGTGCCATAGCCATACACTCAACTCTAGTCCCTCGGTTCGGAGGGCCTCCTGGTAGTAGCAACGCCACCACCAGGGGTAGTTCCTCCCTCGGGACCCGCCCGGACAATCAAAACCCCTAAATCCACGTGATAGGCTCCACCCCGAATCTTTTCAAAGTAAAATAAGAAATAATACAGGAGCTACGAAAACATTGGCGTATGTTATTTGGTATTGCAAATTCTTTTATTGTAAAAGAGTGGTATTATTCAACAGTGTCAGGTATTATCAAATATTAAGGTTAATATGTTAGGTAAGTATTAAAGTCCGTAAATTAAATTGGCATAAAATGAACTATACTGACTGACTGCATCCACTGAGCTAGCGTTTTATAGAAGTTTAATTGACTGCTCATGATTACAGTTTATTAAAGAAAGCAAAAAAAGCCCCCGTGAAGGGGACGAAGAGCCTCAAAATCTCAAGAACTCAAGAATTCACAAATGTTGACAGTGATTCAGGGATTGCGAATTCTAGAGTTCTGGAGACTTTGAGGCTCGTCGCCCCCTTCACGGGGGCTTTTTGTGCTAGTTGAAATAAAATACAATGTGAATAGTAATTATCCGTAGTCCTTAAAACATAAAAATCTACCGTTACCGCAAGCCCCGGCCAACCAAACTCCAGATGGTGAAAATTGTAGACTGTCTGGCCAGCGATTGGTATATGTGGATCAGGCGTGACTTGCTCATCGTCGTCGATTCACCAGCACCACCTCGTCCTTCTCACTCTTTGACGTGATCTTCTGCTCACTGCCATTGATCCCAGAAGTAAAGAATGGTGGGCCAGTTATTGGTGCGACCACCTTGTCTTCCTTGTTGCCGTTGGAGTTTTCACCACCTTCCTCACAGGCATTGACGTGATTTCCTCACTGTCGTTTAAAAAGCTATGTTCCCATTTAGGGCATATGTTGAGCAGAGTGTTAGATAGGTAAAAGTCTGCGTTGTCTAACTACCCTAAGAGTAGTAACCTCGACCTGACTTGCAGTGATCTCCTCTTTCCCCTGGCGATCTTTGTTTGTTGGCCTGAGAAAGGCTGAATGGTGGGCCAGTAATTGGTGGAAGTAGATCCTTACTGTGTTGTGTGTAGTCTCCGAGGCGTAATATTGTCGTATGTTGTGACGACGGGAGTCGAAGGTCGACGTACTTGTGTGTGTGGTTGTGAGCGTTGTGAGTGTGATTGTGATTGTGAAGTTTGGAGGCGATGAATTTGAAGAATTCGATGCGTTGTGAATTGTTTGGGGACAGAAGTTCGAATACGTGTAGGGAGTAGAGGTTCTCACGAAACTGAAGTCAGTGGTGTGGTGTTTGCGTGTGGCAGGAACGGTTCATGGTGGTTGATGCAAAGAGCGCGCGGATTTCATTGAGCATGGTGGGGCTAGGGCAACTTGCATCGGGCTTCTTAGGGATACACACACTTTATTTGGAATTAGTATGTTAGAATGTCTTGAACCAAGATATAAAATCTTGAAAATCGAATGGGTGAACCGATGGTAAACTTGAGAAACTTCTGTTAAAGACCACTTCATTGAATGCAGCTAGTCAGTAGTTAATTGAATTAATTAAATTTTCAGCTATTTTTATTGTTCATCACTGAATTCCAATGACAATACTTGTCATTGGAACTACTTAGCCCAGTCAATTTGGGCTTATAAGATTAGTTTGATGTCTGTCTGTCTGTCGGTTTGTCTGTGCGTTGTACGGACGATAACTCATGAATGGTTCAACTTAACTGGCCACAATTTTATACACACACGCCTCAGGAAGGTCGTATCAAATTTTGGAGGGAACCGGTCGACCCAGTCACCGGTGGGGGTCAATCGTGTGTGACCCGAAGGGGTCTTTTGCTTCCAATTAGCCGATTTGAAAATTTTTATAAAGAATTTTAGTTTGATTCCGGGAATGAAAAGTGATGTCTATTTGTTTGAGACAATTGGCCCAGTAAGAGACCAGTGGGGGTCAAAACCGTTTTACCCAGACCATTACTTTGCTTCCAATTAACTGATTTAAAATTTGTACTCAACTAACAATTTCACCTCTAATCATAAAATGTCAGATACTGTGAAATTTTTTGACCCAGACGGGCCCCCTGGTGACCATTGGGGGTCACATATGTGTAATTTCCATTTGCTTCTAGCTGTCAGATTTAAAAATCAATTTCAAAAGTATTCATTAAAAGTATGACCTATGTAGCCTACCAATTAATCAGTATCATTCAAATGCATTAATTTCATTAATTGAATTCCGTTAATTTCTTAACTTTCAGAACCGGATACCGTGCAAATACTCGATAACTTCTCATTTACTTCAAGTATTTACTAGACTTGCAATTATTGAAATTAAAATAAGTTCCCTAGATAATTGAGCTCGATTTTTAAATCTCCTAAATTAACTTTTTTCTATAAATTTTATTATTGTTACTTGAAGCTAAATGAATAATTTTAAATCTGACTACTGTGTTTCCCTTTATAGAACCACATGTAGCTTTATTGTTTCGACACACTCTCAGACACTATGGTAACAGGTTCTGAAAGTTAATGAATTGAAAGTAAAGGAATTAGAAGTGAAGAATCGAAGGTAAAGGAATTGGAAGTCAGGGAAATTGAAAGTAGAGAGGATTTCAAAGTATTGGGATTCAAAGTATTGGAGTTCAAAGTAAAGTATGAATTAACTCGGGACCTGCGTTTATGAAACATATTGACACGTACAGTATTGTGTATGCTGTTATTTGCCATTCATTTTGTTATCAAACAAGAGTATTCATTGTATAATATTAGTTTTAACAATTTTGCATATTGCTTATTTCAATATCACATTTTCAATCAAAATTTTCATCCTAAACCTTTCCAAACTTTCACATTAACAATTTTTTTAAACTTAAAATTTCCAAAGTATACATAGAATTTTCAATGCAATTTTCTTGAGTATTCATTAGCCAGAAAAATTGAAAAAGATCAAGATTGAGAATGAAGGAATTATTCAAAAAAACCTCATAAACCCCTACAATTTTGGAAATTCCTAAGTTAAGGCATACCTGATCTGATGTGCATATTGGAATTCTGAAACTCGCTTATCAAATGACGGTCCTCCATTGTCAGTGTACTGAACTTGTTTTCGTCGAATAGGCTGATGTGAATTTTTAGTTCATATTTGTTATTCAGGTTTCCGGCAGAGTTGCAATGAATTCGTAGCCGAAGCTACGATACATTATACATTAAATTAATTGGTACTAGTCAAGGAGAGTTAAATAAAGTTTTCGAATTAAAACCCTTATTGAGGTGTAGCCCAGGTATGAAACTCATTCGTGAGAATGGTGCTTTATTTAATAATACAATAATATTCTAGCCTTATACTTAAATCACCATCTGATTGTTCTCATTCCTATATAATTAAAATGTTCCACCACGATGAACACATCTTCCTTCTGCAGCACGGATATTGAATTAGATTACCAAGAACATGATCATGCTGCTGTAGTAAAGGCAAGGATATTTCATTTCGGTGATGAAGCAATTACTCTTTTGTTTGTAAATTATTGTCGGATTATAAGTATTCACCGTGGAATTTTTTATGAATTACTTATCATAAACTTTAGTAGCCCTATCACAGGCAACGGTTAGGTTACCTGCGCACTATACACTGATAAATTGAAAAGATATTTTTGAATATATGAGTTAACAATTTTGTCTATTTACCCTTAACTTTTTATGTGTGCAACTACTGGGTGCATTCTAAATTGTCAATTACACAAGTTAAATTTTAGCCTCAAACTACTGTAAATCTATACTTATATAACCAAGGACCAAGGCATACTGTTTAATTGCAAGTATGAAGCTATAAGTTAAGGTTTCATCCTCTCCTAATGGTCTTGTTTACATCCAAAGCTTACAATTGGTTTAGTTAAGCCAGTATCAGCAGACAATGCAGAAGTTTGTAAGTGTTTGTATCAAATCATCATTCTTGACGTGGTTGCACTACTGCACACCTTATTTGTGCAACAATCTTGTGTGGGATGCGCTCATTACTGTTTATCTAGCGTAGTTGAAGTTGTTTAAGTCGAAAGCGGATTTTGTGTTTGAGATCTTTCAGCCACCAAAAGGTTCTTCTGGGTCCATCAATTTCAACGACGAATGACGCGATTATAACCAAACAAGCTCCACAAAAGATAATGAAAATGGTTTGGATGCTTCCATAAATGTGAACTGGAACAAGCCTTTCTTTTTTGTGCAGTGTATTTCGAATATTCTCGGTGGCATTTAATCTTTCTGGGTGATTATTTGTCGAAACGATCCTCTTGAGAAAAGAGTAAATTCCTGTCTCCACCAAAACTCTCAACTGCTCCAGAACTCCAGTTGTCCCCGAATGCAAAATGGCCCATTTGATCTGTTCGACGAATTTCTCTTCCTGTGACACTTGGAAAGTAATCCACGGGTATTTCCTCCCAAGATAGTCAAGCTTATTCTTTAAATCTTCCCGTCTTTCTATCCAAGCTGACTTTTTGCACTGAACGATTTCTTCTTCGACAAGAACATCCAAATTTGTATATCTTCTACTTGAATTGTAACTCAGAGGAACTCGCCGGTGGTTTAAACTATCAAGGCTCACGAGTTCTCTTAGCTCAACTAAGTTGACGGACTTAACACGTTTTCCACGTGGTATTGACCACGTTCCGTTCCAATGTTGGCGTAGTTCGAATTCCCTACTTGCTTGAGCGGTCTGATGCGGCAAAACCTCGAAGAAAGAAGATTTCCAATCCTGCATGGGTGCATCTTTTGTCCATTCACCTGATTCAGTGGCCATTGGAACGGACAATAGCGAGAAGCAGTCGTAGTTTTTTGACTGGCTGCTGATAACTTCGTATTTCGTGGCGTATGAAGAATACAAGAGGCTTTCGGTAGTAAGTTTCCAGTTTGGAGAATGTAGCCACTGGACAACTTCCAATGCCGAAGAGTTTTTTGGTAGTATTTTCGGGTCTACGAGACAAATGATGTCTTTGAATTTCTCCAGGCGTTCGAAAGGGAGGGGCGAATTGAGAGCTTGAATTGTGGAGCTTAAGTAGGAGTTGGTGAAGATTACAGAGAGAAGAATCCAAGCTCCAATCACAAGACGAAAGGGAGTTGAGCGTTCGATAAGTTTGGCAAGTGGATATCCTCGTTCCACGAGAAACGAGATGAAGAATAAAAAGAGAGAGGCGATTCCGATGGGATTCTTGAGGATGAAGTTTGTGTAGAGGAAGGAGAGTGCGGAGAGGACGACGGGGGAAATGAGGATGCCCAGCCACGCGTCCAGTTGGAAGGGATTCGTGTAGAAACGGAAACTGAGTTGCTCAGCGTTGTAGCAAGTGAGGAAAGTGAATCCCGCGATGTCAACGACGACAAAGCCTCCAATTGAGGAGAGTGGGGAGTACCGCCCTACCTGTTTTGTATGAATTTGTGGGACGTATGACCGGAATCGGGATATCATGGGGGGCCAGTTAAGTTGTTGACATTCGTACGGATTGAAGGGACAGGTTAGCGTTGCGTTTGTTTTGTACGCGAGTAGAGCGGAGATGTAAACTTCAAAGGTTTGAACTGAATGAAGTTTGAGTGGGTTTGAAAGAGCCATCCGCTGCGTGTTGAAGTTGGCGAGGTCTTCACGCTCATCAGATAGCGACGATGCTGCGATATACCAGGTGCGTGACGGGACACGGTAGTCGATGTAGAAGGAAAGGGACATTTTGTCGTGGAAATTGCAGCGTGTGTTCTTCACAATGATGTCAAATGAGTCTTTACATATGCAGATTCGAGTACGAGACGAGTTGAGGTTGCTTTGCAGATGGAGGAATACGAAAGCGATGTTAAAGAGAACGCTAAACGGTTTATGATTAAAACCAGATGGGAATGCTGTGAGTGGTGGATCAACGACAACGACGTATCTATTCGTTGGGTGTCCCCTGAATTCAGCGAACTCAAAGGATTCGCTCCGGTCCGTCAGGAGGTGATTTGTGTTTCTGCTCAGAACGAACTCGGCTGCTCCGCCTTCGTAGAATTCGTGGGACAGGTAGAGAACGATGAGACGACATTCGTGACCTTTCGACCTGAACATGTTGAATCGTGGGGAAATATTTCGATATCTGTGGAATCCAAAGAAACCGGAGTATTGAGAGGGGACGTAGGTTGTTGAGTATGGAGATCGTTGGAGGTGAGTTGAGGGAATGGGGAGGAAATGGTGCGACTGGAGGAGGTCGTCGTATACCAGGTGAATGTGACAGGGAAAAATGTCCTGGAGGAAATTGTGGATCGATGGACAGGCTGAAGAAGAGGAACAAAATGTGGAGGAAGTTGTTTTGGACAAAAGAAGGAGAAAACAGGAAATGTACGAATAGATAAATTCACCTCGGAATTTAATTGGCGTCATGATGTCTTTGTAACTCAGATGTATTTTGAGATGTAAAGTTCAGGAGGAGTTCTGTTGTATTCTGGAATAAAACTAGTCGAATGAAAGATTTTTAGCCAACCAAATGGCAAGGATTTAATCATGGAATATTCCCAGTGGGATGGTTCATACTTTTGTATTAATGTGCTGAGTCCGCTTGTATTTAAGTTAATAAGCTTACGTGCCCATATTTCATTTGGAATGTAATTATTTCGTGTCTATAAACTGTCAGATGTGTCATTAAATTAATATGCATTTTCCTGGTGGGACATTAATTATGCACAAGCCATGCCAGCCACCAGCAGTAATTTTTTTTTCGAAAATTGCGATATTTGCAAATTGCGATACATGATTAAAATTTTCAAATACAAATTCCTAGGCATTTTTTAAAAAATATCAGCCCTAGAGCCACGTCTTTTATGGAGATAAGAGTATGCTGACCTGTTGTAATGGTTAGTATAATTTTTTATCAAAAACATTTTAAAATATTGTTGTAAGGCAAGGGGAGTTCAGTGAAGTTTACATACCGTTTTAACTTGCAATATGAGTTGGAAACTCACTCGTGAGAATGTTATCTTTCATTGCACAGCAAAGCTCTTGACATCGAATTTATGCCTGATTATCCAATTGCAATCATCTTTGAAACTTACAATAAAATATAACATTAACATGAACAGATATTCTTTGATAAACACGGATTTGAAACAAGACTATCCAGGAAGTGATTTTGCGATTAAAAAATTCAAGGATACTTTTTATGTCGTTTGTGAAACGATTGCATTTTTGATTATGACTTATTGCAGGAGTAAAATTGTTAGGTGTAAATTTTTAATGCGGTTCTCCTGTTAAGGTTGAACTTAGAACAAATTTCTTCTAAAAAATTTCATCAACTTTATCGCAGCTCTAAAATAGCCAAAGGCATCATTACTTGCCGTGAATATAGTCAAGGATTAAATTGTTTGCATATTCAATACGTTGACGTTGACACATTTAAAACACATTTACAAATATTAATTTGGTCGGCTTGCTTTCTTTCAACTTTGTAACTTGTGTAAAACAAGTGATTCCTTCTAATGAACCAAACGAACTAATTATTTTAAGTATGCAATTAAAACTTCATCCTCCCAGATTTGGCTTGTATGCATTGTTTCGACCTAAAAGCCAAAATTGTTACTTTAATTGCATTGAAGTTGCCTACCTGTGACTTCTTAATCTAATTATCTTGCGCAGTTTAAGTTGTTGCAATCGAAAACGGATTTTGCTTTCGGCATCTTTCAGCCACCAAAAGGTTCTTCTGGGTCCATCAATTTCAACGAAAAATGACGCGATGATGAGCAAGAAAGCACTACAAAAAATAATGAAAACGGTTTGGATGCTTCCATAAATATGAACTGGAACAAATCGTTCTTTTTTGTGAAGTTTACTCCGAATATTCTCGGTGGCATTTAGTCTTTCCGGGTGAATATTTCCCAAAATGATCCTCTTGAGAAAAGAGTAAATTCCTGTCTCCACCAGAAACCCAAGCTGCTCCAGAACTCCAGTTGTCCCTGAATTAGTAATGACCCATTTGATCTGCTTGACGAATTTCTCTTCCTGTGACACTTGGAAAGTAATCCACGGGTATTTCCTCCCAAGATAGTCAAGCTTATTCTTTA
>JAQGAD010001923.1:0-16165 GCA_034696625.1 Isotomurus palustris | reverse complement strand
TCAAGTTGGAGGTGCATTGACATGTTTTGAGTGCCAGTTTGCCATAACCAGGAGTATCTTGGGCGAAGTTGCATTGTGAGTGTTTTCACCATTTCAAAGTTAGTCATACTCACAGATAGGTATTGAGCCATTAAATAGATTCTGTCTTTCGTAGTGGTATGCAGGACATTCACAAATAATATGACAAAGATTCTCAGGTAGGTCGAGGGTACAGAGAGTACATTTAGTCATGACAAGTGACATGGTAATCGTAGAGTGATCAGTTCGTTGGTAATAATGATTTTTGTGCGGATGTACGTAATATTTATGAGTTTTAAATGTACAAAAATTAAGATTAGTGACTCAAATGGATAGTCTAGATTTTGCATGGTCTAATTGTAAGTAGATAACCAAGAGAGGTAGGTCAAAAGAGAAAGATAATTGACAACATTAGGCATTTAACTGATAAGTGATGAGTCAGAAACTGCATGAAAGATAAGATAAAATTCGAGATGGTATCCGGTTCTGAAAGTAAAGGAATTGAATGTAAGGAGGAGTTGGGAGTAACGGAATTGAAAGTAATGGAGTTCAAAGTAAAGTATGAATTAACTTGGGATCTGCATCTACGTAAAATTTTGGCACATGCATAATGGTGTTTTTGATAAAATATTCAGTATAAAGTATATGATTAAAAAATTATGAATATTGTCATAGGTTTAGATTGATAGATAAGTACATAAAAATCAGTAAATTATATTACCCTCTCTCTACTATATTACCCTCTCTCTACTATATACTCTCTCTATTATATTAACTACTCTCTCTGACTAGCTACATGCAAAGACCAAATGATTGTAGTAAGTTACCGAATTTTAAATCCTGATCACTACCTTTCGTTTTCAAATTTTTTTCAAGCTTCAGGAAAATGAACTAATTAACTAATTGCAGTTACGAGCAGTTAAGCGAATTTTCACAATAGTGAGTACAAATTTTGAAACAGAGAATAGGCTTGGAAAACTTGTATTCTAACTTGCTCATTGCATGCATCTAGGCATAATTGTCAATTTTGTGCTAATTTAATTTACTGGCACGTATGACACTCACCCAGAGTGAAATGGTATATGAACTCTGATTTTAATGCACTAGTTTGATACATATTGACTGAATAATAGTGAATACCAATTATTATGAGTGTAATTGTTTAAATTAATATTTTATGCTGAATACTCTTATTTGATTTTGATATAAAAATGAATGGAAATAAAAACAATGTTTCAATAGCCAATTGTTTACGTAAATACAGGTCCCAAGTGAATTTATACTTTACTTTGATATCCATTACATTGAATTCCGTTACTTCCAACTCCTCCTTACTTTCAATTCCCCTGACTTTCAATTCCTTACTTCCAATTCCTTTTATGTGTATTCCTTTACTTTCCGTTTCGTAACTCCTCAAGTTTAATGGACACACAGAGTTCCTTTAGCAGTCAAAAATAGACGAATGTTAAACTTCACATTAGTTATTATGCAAGTAAATACCCTTAGAAGCAAACTAAACGTAACTGACGAGAGTAGATTGCATCTTATCATCAATACTTCCTTGAATATTTCGAATTCTTCAGGTCAAAAAAATAAACACTTCAGGTCGGTCTTGGCTACCTGTATTCCACTTACCCTATTATTCGTTATTTAATAGTCCCAGTCAATTATTCCCCGGTCATTAAGAAGAAGAAAAGGAATGCCCAGGTCCCGTGATGCGTCGTATCAACATCCTTGACGAAGATTCTTTGTCAATCCTGGATGAGATAAGGAACTCCTCCGTGTAGTTCTATGTCACAACAAGTTCTAATCGGTAATGGAGAATGTATGGTTTCTACGGAAGGATGCTTGCGTGATTTGGTTGGTGTTGGTGCTCTTCAGGGTGTTCGTATTCGCTCGATAGCTTTTGATATACCTCTATGATAAAAATGGTTTGTATCATTGATTATTATTTCTTCGTCATAATTTTTTATTTTTTATATTTTCAGGCGTAAAATTTAGGATCACAGTATTAATTCACTTAAATATCGTGTAAAATATTGGTACATAGTATTAATTTACTTAAATATCGTGTAAAATATTGGTGCGTAAAGAAGGAAAGTTTGAACAGTTTTGATAAACTCAGTTGATTGAGTGAAATACACTGTTTGTAATTAGAGATTGCACAATAAATGCCAAATTTATCTACATTATGAGTGATGTACAGTAAATAAAAACTTGTGGGAAGTTTAGATACAGTTGTTTGGATACACAATTGAAGTCCATAAAAAAATTATTTTTTTGTTCTTTTTCGAGGTTTGGTACAATAAAAAAGCGGATACACTGTCTGATCATTTAGACTACAAAAGCCACTCTATTTTGCATCATTTAACTTAAAATCTCGAGTGGAATGGATGCATCTTAAAGATCTTTAAAAAATAAGAATCAGTTAAATATACCTATAGACATGTATTTGCACCAGACATTTTTTTTGGGTCTACTAACTGTATGTATGGGAGATACAGTGTTGCTTACATAGACCCTTAGGACATTCCACATATCCGCATTTTCCAATACATCGAATTCACCTTTCAAATCAAATGAGAAGATAACTTCAATCATATTAGTATCTAATGCTTCAATTGGTGGATCCAGCGTATAATGGGTGATATTTGCACGAATACCTTCTGGAGTTGTTTCCCAGCAGCAATTTTCTTGCAGGTCGTGGAGTCTTCGGATGCCAAGTACCGATTCAATGCCATAAGAGGTAAGGGCTGCGTGGAGGTCAGCTGTGAACTCCTTTGGTGGTGCACTTAACTCTGTCGAATGGGACAGATATTCATAAGCTGCTGTACTCCCATCTGCTGCCGTGATTGCGTAAGATTGATTCACAATAAATTTTTCAGGAACAAGCGAGTTTCCATTTATCAGTGCCAAGTTCGTTGGGTAAGCATAGTCGCCTGACTCGCAACAAAAAATAATTTATCTTTCAAAAAAAATATTTCAAATTGGATGTAATAAATAGATAGTTGTTTACCGTCGATTATCCATGGACAAGCTATGCTCAGGTTTCGTTGTTTGTTAAATGTTTCCACAAGGATTTCATCTTCGTTCATACTGAAGTGGCGGTGCAATAAAATTAATCCATATTCGTTGTAAACGCTGTGCTTCAAAAATATCTCTCCCAAATTACCAATGAGGTTTTCAGCGTTAATGGATCTGAAAGTTCTCGCAGCCTGGCCAATATCAGGTAAGTATTTAAAGTATTTCAAGCTTGGTTTGTCTGTGACTAAAGCCATGTTTAACTTGGTTGATTGGTCTTGGTCTGTTTCTCTATGCTCTTTTAGTGAAGAATGGTTTCTGTGAAGGAGATGACTGATTTCATGTTTATTTATGTGCCAGCTTAAGCTCTTGTGTCCTCTTTTGATGCACAGAGATTAAGGAATGATAAAACACTAAGCAGTAGTGCAGCCATCAAATCAAATATTAACATAGTAAAACAAGAGGTGAAACTAATAAACCACAGATTACTTCGTTATTTTGTGTAGACAATATGAGTTGCCTTAAATTGAATCAATTATCAGGTAATAGCTATTACGTGATAATTGTCAGGTAATGTCATTAAAATGGTTAGATTGAATTCTGAAATCTTAATTAATCTTAAAATACTTGGAGTTTTTAAATATGATTCAAATTTGTCCCAGATACAGCAGGCTCCAATGGCTTCTAGCTGAAGATATACCACTTGGTGTAATTCACAATATGTACAGATAGTTATAACTCTCATTGCCTTACTGATACTTATAAACCAGTACATAGCCGAGGGGCCTGTAGAACTTATGATGTCCTAAACATCTGTGTGCCCAAGGCCCAAGTATTCTAAAACTCCTTTAGCAGGCGCTTATTTTCTTAATTTCCTACCGTTGTTGGATGACCTTTCCTTTCCGTTCTTAACGCAATTGGCCATGTTCTTAGCAACCAACTAAATAAGGATCCCAAACTAACTTCAGGGTCTATTTAGTCTGTGCACAATCAACGCAGATACTTCATCGATATCTTGGATTGAAGCTTAGACTTCTCTCTCAAAATTCTGGGAGAAGCTTGTTGTGAAAGTTGTCTATGAGCTGAGTAAAACAGCAAAGTAGCCAAAACATTAACTGTCCCTTCGACTAACTTCACGGTCTATCTAGTCTGTGGAGAGTCAACCTACAGACTTCATTAATGTCTTCAATTAAAGATTAGACTTGTCTCTCAAAAAGTGAGAAACAGAATTTTGAAAAGTTGTCTGTGAGGTGAGCTTCACAGCAAAGTAGCCAAGAAATCCGTGTTTTTCGCATAAAAGCATTAATATCTCTTCAACCGGGAGGGAATCTAAAAAAGTGTTTCTCACAATTAAAGTGTGATGTTTCAGCTTTAATTTAAGACATCAACAAAGTTTCTATGTTGACTCTCCACCGACTAGATAGCCCTCAAAGGGACAGTTGGTTTTTATGGCTACTTTGCTGTTTTACTTAGCTCATACACAACTTTCGTAACAAGCTTCTCCCTGAAATCTGAGATAGAAGTCTAAGCTTCAATTCAAGATATCGATGAAGTATCTGCGTTAATTGTGCACAGACTAGATAGACCCTGAAGTTGGTATGTGGTCCTTATTTAGTTGGTTGCTAAGAACATGGCCAATTGCGTTAAAAACTGCCCATCCTTGAGTGCTTCAGAAAAAAACTCAGCTTTTATTTGGGGGCAGCAGAGTTCTGTGTATAGAGTTGAAATTGTACTAGACGTAACTGCCATCTTGTTCTTGTAGTCTTGGTCCTGGCATATTTCTCTTTTGCTATAATTTGGAGTTTATTTTCCTGCGACTTAAAAAGGTCCAGCCTAGCTATTTCCTTATGGCAGTAGGACAGAATAATGCCACACTTTCGTCTTATTAGCCGGTACGGAATCCATGCCATAACCCATAACCCCCACACTAAATTTGTATTTCGTGTGGGGGTTATACTGGATTTCTTGAGACGAAAGACACTAATGACGACTCGCGCATGAATAAAGCCTGGATCTGCAATCGGAATGGTTGGAACTTATATATAAATTGAATCTAAAAGCATTATTATATTTGAGAAAGCTAATGTTGTCTTAGGCGTTAAAATAATTGACATGTAATACGTGAGGCATGTCGTTCGGGAGGCATATAACTCGGGAGGCATGATGTTCGCGGCATGTCATTCGCAGTTTTGTCATTCGCGGTAAGTCCAGCGCGGCGTCTCGTTTGTAGGCATGTTGTTCGCAGGCGTTTGGTTCGTGTACCCAGTGCCAAGGCACAAATGATGAAAAAAGTATTAAAATGCAAGCAGGTAAATTGACTACGTTAAAATTCCAAAAACTAAAAAATTAAAGTGCAACATGTTTCACTCCTGCTGGTTTAGGACCACCACATAAATAATGAATAGATATGCTTATCAAGATGTATACACACTCTTAACTTAACAGTTGTAGTCCCAAGCTTCACAATGAAGTTTGGCAAATCCTACAATTAACAGCATTAGGAAGCGACCGATGAAATGAAACGTTCGATAGTCTCGGTTGCATAGAAGTGACTTTGGCAAAGTTCAATGAGCACTTTGGACACCTCAAACATATTTGTGGAGATTAGAAGGGTGCATGTGGTGTGAGGATGATGAAAGAAGAGACTGCATGTCGATTTATCAATAACGTTTTTCTTACACTCCACTGTTGATGTTTAAATATGTGATGAACTAAAACATGACATCACCATGTACAAATGATCATCTGGGATAAAATGCTCCGGAATGAAACTGAAATAAGTAATACGTTTTCTTCAACCGTGAGATTTTTCTCCAGTTTTAAGCATTTTTCCACGTCATCTCCGTTTGGATCGGATAAAAGGAATTCACCGTGAATATTTGTTTGAAAAATGTGCACGGTGGACATAATATTCATTTCCCTTCGGATGCAGGAATTTGTTATATCTTCATGTAATCACACGTATTAAGAAGCTGTACTGCAATTGGAAGCAAATGCAGACTACAGTTTTCGCAAATATGAAGGTACATATGGCAGAATGAGCTTCAAAATAAGTTTTTATTATGCACATTGTATAACTTGTAGTACATGCAAATTTAATATTTAATAAAACTGTTTAATTTTATTTAAGTTGTATTTATATCGCATTATTTGCTCGTCGAACCGTATTAGTAAAGGTATAAGCAGTTTTCCTTCAAAACAGGACACGTCAAGATTTATCACTAGGGTTTGCTATTTCGCTAAAATGAAAAAAATATTTTTGCTGGATGCATGGTTAATTGTGAAAGGATTATACTATTTACTTAATGCTAAATAGCATAAACGTATCGGTCGAGTGCTGTGCTCTGTTGCTCTAAAACAGGATGTGGCAGTCAGCATGCTTCTTGGTTCAAATAACTTACAAATACTTGCGACTTTACAATTGAAGTTGAAGTCAAGCATTGTTGTGGAGTTCTGAATAACCGAATTACATGTTGTCTGACTTCGGGGAATTGATTCAGTAGATTTAGCCTAGTAACCAATTGAGATCTTCAGTTTCCGAGCCTCCAATCGTATATTACACTTGACTAGTCGCATGTAGCGCAGACTGTGAGTTTTTTCAACTACGTCAAATCATTTGACCTTATCAGGACAGTGCTAATTGATGAGCAACAGCAAGCTTGCTTTTAGATATTAAGTGTTTCGAAAGCAATGTTAACTTTAGTTTCATCATATCGTATTTAGAGGTTACGCAACTCAAAAATTGCGATGCAGTCGTACAGATCTATGCGACAAAAACGTTTTCCCACTGACTACATCCCATTCCATAATGATTGAAAAGGGATTTCCCTATCTGTTACCAAGCTGGCTGCGATAAGAGTCCCCTGAGTTTGTAATACACTATAGATAACTCTTAGGGACCAATTAACTTAAGGTGAGGTGGTTTTAAGAAGTAAGCTTTAAGATGCCTAGTATCTGATAATAATTGAATTTCACGATATCAAGGATATTGTAGTAATTTATTTCCTCAAGCTTTCGAACAAATCTTTGTTCTTCTTCAGGAGTAAATAAATCTGATCTGCGAGCATAGAAGGTTTCATAAGTATCGGAAATACACTAATGCGATTAATCTACAAGTGTTGTCACTCCTATAAAACATTTAAGGTCTCGAATACACACAGCATTTTCAGGTGAATGCCGATCCAAAAATTGAACTGCTTCCTTTGAAAATGTAGCACAGTTTTTGAAATCATGAATGTCCATCATCCACCGGCATTTTAATTTGGCAATCTCACCATAAGGAACATGTTGAACATACGACTTTGAAATGTTTTTCCAAATGCACTCCAAATGCACTAATGCTTTTGTGTCCACCTTATTTCGTTGTAAAAACGTCAATGCATTGTAAGCAATTCGTCTAATCGTAGTGGTCAGGTTTGGGTTTTTTAATCTAACTACTTCCTGAACAAGTCGGTGAATACTTATCACGTTGTTTTCTGCTTTGATCAAAGACACGCCTTTTAGGGAAATAAGGCATCTTTTCATCAGCATTTCTTGATCTTTGGTTTGTTCAATATCCCCAAAAGCCAATTCCTTTAACATAATAAGTTCAATTCCATTTGGGTTAATGAATGACAGTGTATCCAAAATTCGATGAATTAGCAGTGCATTTTGTGTGTCTGTTAACTGTTTAAAATTAATATCCCATATTGATAGAAGTGTTCGCGTATCATTAGCGTCGTAGTTTGTCTCAAATATATCCTTAGGATTTTGATGCATTACTTCAAGATAGTTTTCTATTGTGTAGCTGTTGCCTTGCTTCCCTCCTTCTAATATTTGTATTTGTTGATGTTTAATGTAACACACAGCTTGTATTATTCCAAGAGGATAACCGTTCATACGATTACACAATTTTTTTATGTTTGTTGGGGTCTCCAATGGCAGCTTGTCTGTCGCAAGTTCGAAGGTACTATTAAAATCCAATTCAGGAAGGCAGACAAAAAGAATGTCTCTCCCACAAATCAGCATGCTTTCTCGGGAAGTAACACAAATGTAAATGTCTTCATACTTCCTCAGATTTGAAATGATCGACATGGTTAAAGTTCCACTGTGAAGTTCGTTTACATTGTCGAAGATCAGAAGAAACTGTGCAGGAAATCTACTACGGATATCTCTAATACAAAGCTCAAGTATAACTGTAACACTTCTGGTCTTCACTTTTGGCCATGTATTGCAAAATCGGGGAGTTTGTTCCTTCAATTCTATCCCAAGTGTTTGTCCTAATTCAAAAATGTCGTTTTGAAGTGACGATGAATCATCAGCTCTGAATAGTAAGCAGTGACGGTTAGTGTTGGATTGCTTTGCAAATTCTCGTACAAGGGCGGATTTTCCTATTCCTCCTAATCCACTAACTAAAGCAAGGCGTCTTCTTGAGGTAAATATGGATTCCAACGTAGCAAGTTCCTTTTGGCGTCCGTAAAGCTTTGAATTCACATAATGTGGGAGACAATCAAAGAATACTTTCTTTGAATTCGCACTCTTGGTTAGTTTGATTCGATCACTTACGATCTCTTCAAGCCTCTCTGAAACAATAAAAACATTTTCCAATTGAAATCAATTAAGATTAAGTAACCATGCTTGTAGATCCCTTATCGGAATACTGTTATATAAATGTCCAAAAATAGATATTAAAAACAATTAATAAATCTCTGCAAGTAGATAACTGCGTGCTTCAACTGCATTTGTTTTAATCATCTTTAGTTATCACTCAAAATTTCCAAACTTGTTAATTTCTTTAGTATTTTGTTTTGAATTCGAAGAAACATTGGCATTTCGAAAGATAACAAATATTCGGTGGTGATAACCTGATTCAGTTCTAATGTTCCGAAACTGTTGGTGAAAATAAAATTTAAAAAAATTGCCCGTACCTGCTGCCTTCGTGTAGCGAATGTCATTCAGGACAGCTATTAAACTGCTGAAATTTCCAGCATCTCCTTGTTTCATCGTCCAGGAAGTCATCAAGAACATTATGCCATCGAAGCAAGTCCCATTCACACAATTGGATTTCCAGTGATTATATTCATCGCTTAAATGCAAGGAAGCTGCCAATTCGGGAACTTTATATTTCGGGATTTCCTCAACTAATACTGACACTACTGAGATTGAGGATATACGGAGCTCAGCCATTTGTCAGGATGAATCTTTTACCGAAGGATTAGGTGACAAGAACAAGGCAATTTTGTATTCGATGATACTTTCCCGAGAGTTTCTAAGTTTAAAACAAAAACAACTGTGGACATATTCCCGTTATTAAAAATGTGGATAGATAAAACATCTACTTACCGCTGTTGAGGATATACAAAAACTATCAAACTGCTCCGATTTATGATTGCTCAATTTTCCAAAATAACTTAGCACCAATTTTGATTTTTGATAACTGGAGAAATATAACTTATTTGGAAATATGTAACCTTACCCAAGGAACCTCACAAAACATAAATTGCTTCTCGAGAATCCACTCCGAAACCGACTCAACGCAGAACTGACGTGGTATCCTGATTGGCGATAAGATAATAATTTAACAAAACTGATAACAGGAACTCATACAAGATAATAAAAGCAAGCTGCTCTGGATCCCAGTTGTGGTAATAAACATGTCGTGCCAATTTAACTGTCAATAATAAGGCAATAAGCATTTTACGAATTTTTTCTATCCATCGTTTGCATATCCAGAAATTTTAAACTAATAACGCAAAAAAATGATACAGCTTAAAGTCAAGTTCGGCAGGAAAGAACCTGAAGACAAATAAGGTCAAGAAATTACTTAACATTTAAATGATGTAATTAATTCAATTCTTGCACACAGTCTTACCTGGTTGTGCAGTGAGTCGAGCTAAACGTACCTCAATCAAAATATCAGTAAATTACGCCACCGTAGTTACGACTTTCTCCTATCATTTTATTCTTCGAATAAGAATGTGTGAATATCGATAATGAGTAAACAATACATTAATAATTTATTCCTCTCAACAATTAAGCGGCTGTAATTCATCAGGTTAATCAAAATCTGAATTTTACAGGTGGTTTGTGTTCGAAATTTAAAGAGACAGAAACATTAGCAAAGGCGGTTAATGATTCGCATACCTGAGTTCAACCACATCAACACAGCAATTATTTACATTTCCATACAAAATCCCATTTCACCGGAAATAAGTGTGAGTATGTTTGTTGAATGAATGACGTCATACTTCAAACAAAACTTACATTTCGTTTATAATACATTAATTCACCACTTCCATGTTTTCCAAACACGAATTGTTTCACCTTAACACGTAATTACAGCATTTCAAGGACACGGCAACTTCCAGGACTAGAGCATGCTAATTCATATTTCTCGCTTTTATTTATCACAGCATCCAAGAGTGTCAAGAAGGTATACGGATTTCGAAATATTTCCTTAAATCTCTGTGTAAAGCAATCACCATGTTGAAGTGCTACTATCTCCGTATATTATTTTTATTGGAGTCAATAATTCCTTTATTTCAATTCGACTGAAGCTGAGGAGGGCTTCGTTTTCTTCAAGTGACCTTTTGATGGGTGCGGCTTTATGAGGTAAGTTATCGAGCCATACGCTAAGTACCCCAAGGGACATGAACACAGGAGAAGTGCCATTTTGACAGTTGCTCGAAATTATCTGACGGTCCATGAGGATCTCGTCAGTCTTGAGAAGGCACGGAGGAGTCCTGTGGTAGTTCAAGACACTGAGACACAAGAAGAGATTTTTAAGTGTCCGAAATGCGAATCCAAACTGGACTACATTCCTCCCAAAATTGATTCACTGAAGAATATAGCACATCCATTGAAGTTCACAAAACCCTACGAATCCCACATTCTTTCTATTTACATGAGTAGATCCTATTGTATCAGAACCGGAAGGATAGATATGATGAATAAATAAATATGGTTATGGGAATACAATGAATTGATAACTTTGTGGTATCTGCCGCTTTCTCCAATGCTATATTAAACATGTTTAATTTACAACACTATTTGGGTCACAAACTTGCCCATCAGTTCAATCAAAATTTTGAAAAGAAGACTTTGTTATCTCAAAAGTCATTTCACGACTTTAAACATTGACTAAAGTCTTGCAGAATTTTGCATTTTACAAATTCCGAAGCCATTCACTACTCTGACAGCAACATTGCAACATCTATGCAAGAACATTATGAATAGTAATAAATTAGTGTTTGTTAAACTTAATGTTCAATACATTATTATTTGTCCTTGTCCGGTCATAATTACTTAACGCAAAGGTATTTGATCTCCTAACGATATTTCAATAAGGAGATGTAATATAAAAGATCATGCGAAAAGGGCTTTCGTAATAGTATGGAAAAGTCGCGTGCATAAATAATTCTCTTCAATGGCGTCTTTTGTTCTTTTGTAGTGTGTGATTGAAAAAGAGATGAGGGTAAGGTGAAATCGGAAGCATTTGAATTTTTATTGAGACGTGCATACGAAATTCAACGACCCTGGATAGTTTGCGATCGATCTCAAAATATAGGGAGACCCATTCACAAAAATTGAGAGCATTCATTAAATCTCAATTTTCAGATTCAGCTGCGGTATGTGATGTGAATTTACATTTTTGTTCATGAGAGTAAGCTGTGTCAACTGTCCCTTGCAGCTGCTTTTTCTTTCGATGATGAATCTTCTAGGCTCACACACTCTCCCATTGCAGCTTCAACTCTCCGCTTGTTCACATCCACTCACCTTGTTTTATTTATATGGCACTGGGGAGGCTAAACACTTCAGCGGTTGACACTGGTTGATTCAGTTTATTATGCTGGCGAATTCTCTCCTTGCCCCAGAAATGTTGAGGATGCACATCTAAAAAAAATCAAGTCCAGTAGTTTTGGAAAGCATTTAATTTTGAAAGAAAAGAAATTACGATTTTAACATTAACTGAACAATGCTGCGTTTGAAAATTACCTGCATCTTTATCATTCCTTTAAACAATCAATTTACTTTTAACTTGCGATAGGATTCATAACCAATAGTACACAGCATATAACATCTCATTTATGAATTTCTTTCGCAAGTTATCCTCAACCTATTTGAGTCAGCTTGGAGTCTTCTCTGTCAAGATAAACATAGAACCGACCTGTTTTTTAAAAACTTGCCAAACGCATCATCTAATTCAGTATGTTTGTCGTTTGGGCACATCCTTCTAGCCTCCAGCTAAGTTGTCCTTGTGAGGATAATTCAAAATGCTATGTATAAATCATTTCAAAAAATTAAAGAGTGAACAAATTAATCATTAAAGGTAAAGCTACAAAGCTGATTTTCAATCTGTTGAATTATGCGGACTGAATGAAAACTCGGGAGTATCGAGTAGTTTAAAGGAAGGCGAAGGGGGATTATCCCAACCAGCCCAGAGTAGGGATCGGAATGCTTTACTTTGCTTTGAAAATTTTGCTCTGCTTTGCTCTTGTCTGAAAAATAAAAGCAAATGTTTGCTTTGCTTGGCTTCCACTGGCAGTTTGCTTTGTTTGCTTTGCTTCTAGCAGAGAAGGAAAGCAAATCATTTGAAAGCAAACAGATTTTTTCAAAAAGTTTTTGAACGTTTTTATTTTTTCTCTTTAGACATTATTATCTTCCGAGTTGCAGCAAATAAACGTGATTTAATTTCCAAACTAAAAAATCCAATTTTGCCGTTCGTTTAAGAAAATATTATTTAGAAGCTAAATGCTAATGTTAATGTGGGACATTTAATTCATCTTATTCAGTAATGATTACGATAAAAGCTATACAAATTATGAAAATTTTACTTATAAACTCTGAATACAGGACAAAAATGACAATTGTTGGTGCAAAAATAGTTCTATGAAGAAAAGAACAAGATTTTAGGGATTAAAAAACCATTGTTCTCATTTGTTATATTGAACACAGGTAAATTCACTAGAACATTATAATGGTTTTCAAAAAAAAACTCTCAAAATTGGCGAAAACTTTTGTTTTGCTTTTAAAATTATGCTTTGCTCTGCTTCTGGGGCAAAGCACTTTATTTTGTTTTGATTTTCAACCTGAAACAAAACCTGTTTGCTTTGCTTTTGCTTCCAGAAGCAAATAAAAGCAAAGCAATTCAAAAGCAAATCAATTAATATTTAATTGCCTGCGTTTAGACTATTTAAGACTGATTACGATCTCAAAAGTGAATTATTTTTTGCTTGAATATATACTCGGCTCGGAAAATATCTGCACTCAAAATTAGAAGTAGAACTAAGGACATTTAAAAAAATCATGCATACAACGACCTTCCCTTAGTAGGGCTGTTACGGCCGAGGAACTTTATTGTCAACTCTAATACAGTAGGTGTTAGTGTTGTTAAATGTAACAATGATACCCTTCTAGGCTTATCATCTTTGCCCAGATTAGCCCTAACGCTAGGTTCCCTGGGATTGATGATTAGGTATGGAGGAAAACCTATTTCCTTATCAGAGTTAGGTGTTGATAGGTATAAGGGAAAAAATCCACATATCACCTTTATGTATTCAGCCAGGGTAATTAGAATATCCGAGACTTTTTGGCTCTAACAAAGAGTCGAAGCCTAGA
Organism: Isotomurus palustris; assembly: GCA_034696625.1. NCBI lineage: Eukaryota > Metazoa > Arthropoda > Collembola > Entomobryomorpha > Isotomidae > Isotomurus > Isotomurus palustris. The sequence continues at coordinate 2,530 of JAQGAD010001923.1, read as the reverse complement.
CCCTGTGACTAGCTATCAGTAAGCTTAGCCACTGGACCAACTGACTTGACATTCGGCCACTTCATTTCATTTTTACTCATTCCAAGATTTGGATGAAAGTATTACTTGCATCCTCATCTTGAAACGAAATCTTGCAAAAATCTTCACAAAAAACTCAGGATCGATAAATCGTGTTACTAATTTATAGTTGTTATGTTAAGTGGGATTAGTCATCACTTATTTAATTTCAGTAACTTCGAAACTTCCTTCGGTCATACCAACAATTATATTTTTAATAAGAAGTTGTTTGTTGTGTTGATTGATTACATCATTATTAATTACATCAGGATAACGTGCATTTCAACAACAGCTTATCTCAATATGAACATTGTCTTCCTTTGGAAAATGGAGACCAATTCGTCTGATCATTTCCGTTTTGTTGATGTTTCCCATAGGGTCTGTAAGGTTAAACAAAATTCTAAGCAAACCTCATTCCCTGTATCAATCAGAAGTTGTATGTTTCGAAGAGATACCGGATATGAAATTTGCAAATTATCGTTTTCAATCGTTAGCTCGTCGACCGTTTTAATTCATTCAAGGCAAGTTCAAACTATTAAAAATTTTATTCATCAATAGTTAATCTCATTACTGCATAAGAAACGGTAAATGAGAAAGTAGTGTAGTATGGGGACAAAGAAGGGAAAAGTACTCTCACGGCACTATCTTGTGGTTTTGGATATCTCCTTTCTGAGATATGTTAACACATGGAATTGGGAATTATAAACAAATGCGTTGTAGTTAACACACAGGACACTTAGGATATGCTCAGTGAAGGGTAACAGTGGTTAAATAGCGTGAAAGAACAAAATAATCATTTAAAAAATCCCTGAAGCAGTAAAGCTGAATTTAAATCGGTTGAAGTATGTGGACCAAATGATTTCAAGGGAGTGTGGTTCATTGGAAGGTGATGGGGAATATCTCAACCAGCTTAGAGTTCTTTACGCAGCTGTCTTTCTTTCTTCCTCCCTTGAACTCATCCCTTGCATTGATGTTCTCAATCCCTACTTATTTATCCACTCTATTCACACGTCAATCACAGTCGCTGCACAATGCATTTATCATTGAACCCTATTGCTCTGTATCCTTACTTTCTCATTGCTCACTCACTATACAATGAGGCTGTCTAGTAAAAACTGCCGGTACATTGGTGAATATTGCTATTCTAGAGGAAAAACACATTTCGTATTCAATTAATTGCTACATGGGAGAATTTTTATCACTTCGAATGACAGAATTCGCCATTTTAATTAGCATTCAAGTGATTGAGTTTGGACTGCTTAGGACTGTTAAAGATTTCAACGGAGAATGAAGTTATATGTGCAATCTTTCTCATGTTTGAAAATACCTTCATTCAATATTATAATTAGAGTAAAAAGGTGTTTATTTTTGCTTCCAGTCTGAAGCTAAATACGAGCTTTACTCACCTTCTTCCATTAATTTGACAATTACATTTTTACTCATTCCTTGATTTAGATTCAAGTAATGCTTGCCCTTACTTGTAGCTTGCGTTCATACAAATGGGACAGGGCTTTATTAAGAACTTCTGAGGATACATTGAACAATGAATTGTTTATGGGAATGATAGGATCTTTAATAACAAGGCTAAACCAATTAATAATAACATCAGTTTTTGTGTAGCCTATTTCCCCTCATCGCACACAGGCAGTTGCGCAATCAATTCTGCAGCATGCAATTTTTAAACATTAGAATGTTGTTATCAACAACATCAAAATTCTCACCGACATTCAAATTGCTATTAAACGCAAATTATTAGATTTGTGCATTTTTGGTCCTCGTGAAGCGCTGGTGGAAAATTCTTGGTAGCATGGTAGCACCGCTACCGGGAAGCAACCGGCTTCGCCGAAGGCGAAGTCAAGGAAAACGGGAAGAGAGGGAAGTAGGGAAGGGAAAGGGAAAGAGGGAAGGAAAAGGGAAAGAAAAGGAAAGAGGGAAGGTAAGGGAAGGAAAAGGGAAAGATGGAAGGTAAGGGAAGGAAAAGGGAAAGAGGGAAGGTAAGGGAAGGAAAAGGGAAAGAGGGAAGGTAAGGGAATGAAAAGGGAAAGAGGGAAGGTAAGGGACGAAAAAGGGAAGGTAAGGGAAGTAAAAGGTAAAAAGAAAGAGGGAAATAACCGAAAACAATCCAGATTGAAAATATAAAGGGAAGAGAGAAGGAAAGAAAATAGTTGTAAATTAAAAGAGGGAAGGAACTGGGAAAGATTGAAGGTAAAACTACAAGAACCGCAAGAATGGCAAGAGGCGTTCTCATCGAACCTTTTTGACCCCCACCGGTCACATAGTGGACCGATTGGTTTCAAAGTTTGATACGTCCTTTATATTTATCTTAAGAGTATGCACACAAAATTTCAACTCAATAAGTCAACTCTGTCAAGAGTTATCGTCGACACAATGAACAGTGTGGAGATGGCTCGGCGGCCATCGCCGTCTAATCCTCAAGGATGAGGAGACGAAGATGATGATGATCATCATCATC
>JAQGAD010001922.1:0-16180 GCA_034696625.1 Isotomurus palustris | reverse complement strand
CGCTACAATTTCAGCTCAGGGACTGAGCGATGGAAGCAAAGGCGATTCGTTGATCTAATTGAGCCAATTTCCGAGCCTGGTTTGATCTCTGTCCAAAATCTTACACCTGTTATGACCATTCATTGTATTTTCCTTGCTGTAGCTACGTCGGTTATAATGCTAGAGTTGGTTTTACGTAAAATTATTCTTAAGAAGATGCAAAACAGTATATTAAGCTTTAGAATGCGCAACAGACGCGGTATGCTTCGATTTAAGCTTGTGACTCTACAATTCATTAGAAATAGGGACGTTTGAATGATGGCTAAGATTATTCATGCATAAGTTACGTCCCGGTATTGGATTTTTGGTCTAAGAATATGTAATTTTTGGTGTTGATTGCATATGGAAAGTAAATTTTGTCATAACCTCAGAAGTCAATATTGTATACTTATTCTAACTTTGGAATAAATTAAAATCTAGTTGTACAAATGGAATTTGCTTATTAGTGTATATGTTATTCATTATTTAAAACTATAACAATGAGATCAGAATTTTAAGCCTCATTTGTCATAAACTTTAGTATTCATATGCGTGTTCACAAATTCGTAATGAAATTTGACTCTTAGTGAGATTGTTTTTCATCTTCAAGTGCTTTAAGATGTTTGGGCACTCACATAATATCAAGCTATTTCTATTAAGTAAGCTATTTGCCATTTTTAAAGTCTTAACTGCTAATGGTGAGTGAATTGGGATTATTTGAGTGACGTCAATGGTGATATTTTGCTGTCAAACGAGTTTTTGATTCATTTGGAAAATAAATACTTTGTGCTAATCCAATTATTTTTTTTGATGAATAGAAGAAATTTTCGTTCATCAATGCATAGTTAATGCAAACAATTGTAAAGGAAGCAAAAACAGTGAATTCCAATTGAAGCAAATAATTTTTGTATGATAATTAGAAAAGTAGAGCTATATTTCCTTTATCAACAGTATTTCTTTTATTTGAATTGGTGAACATTCATTGGTCTTCTTAACATAACTTTTTCAAAATGGAGAACACTTATGCACTTTTCAAGAGGGACTTGTATTGGGACCAACAGTACTATTGCAGATGACATTCCGTCAGGAATCTGTTAGGTTCATCTTAAATTCTCAAGTTAATGATATTCGTCAGTTCTTAGTTTAAGTCGTCTCGTTACAGTTTCATTATTTATTTCCTTCAGGTTTAAAAGTTAATTAACTTAATAGCTTTGTTCTTACTACTTTGAGTATGGTGAATTTGTAATAGTAATTCCTTGTATCATTTTACATTTAGTGTGTTTTCATTTAGTATGTGGGCATAACATTAATACAAATTTGTTTATTTAGTATGTAGACTTCACATTTATATAGAATATGAGATTTAATATTTAAGTAGACTAAGTCAACTTAATCAATACTTTTAATGTTCAGAAAAGAAGGGTTCCTTTAGGAACTTGATGACACATTAATGTTTTCTACCCTCATGCGTGTTATCTGCGTAGCTTTAGTTCACACTATTTTTAGCCCAGGTATTTGGGCTTAAAGGAGTACTCAATGTGTCCGGCTGTTCGTTCGTCCGTCTGTATGTGTCGCGATTTACTCAAAAACTAGTAAAGGTACGGACACAAAACTTCACAGTGTGTTTGAAAAAGCGATGACATCGTGTCTTTTTGAAACGAATTTTCTTTTGTATGTGTCACGATTTGTTCAAAAACTGGTAAAGCTACGGTCACCAAACTTGGCAGTTTGTTAGAAAAATTTTTAGAAGGCATTTTGTCTTTTGGAAACGGACTTCTGCGGAGGTGCTTAAATGCCGTTTGGTGAATGCTTAAATCCCAGCATCTAGAATTTGTCTAATTCTTTAAATCAATATATCTTATATGTGTTTCACTACCAAACGGTAACATGTTTTCTATGATTATTAAATAAATCAGTCGTTGTTAATATTAACTGAAAATTGGACATGTAGTTGTAAGATTGACCTTAGAAACTGAACTTTAGTACGTTTCTAAGAGGAACCACAAAGTTTGTTCCGAGCAGATTACTGCGAGTATGCATTCGATTGAGTTCAAATTTTGAATAAACAAACCACTGCAGTGCTTATTGTGTCTAATAAAGTATATGCCTGCTACTTTAACTAAGAAGCTCATGCGGGATGATTAAGTGTTGAACGTAAATTAGCTAGTTTTATTATTATGCAGCATTTTCTTTAACCAATTTTGATATCTGCGTAAAAATTGGAGAAATAAAGTCTTTAGATAGGTGTCAATAAAACAATCCCTTTTATGTGAAAGCGCAAGAAATATTTTAAAATGCAGAAGGTTTTTTCACCTCAGGTTTTTGCTATTTTATATCACTAAATGTTACTTCGACGTAAACATGGGTCTGTGCACTACATCGTTAATAAATAATACTTTTTACTGCAATTGTTTGCCAACGAATAAATGCATTTTTTGTATTTGCATTAAAAGTTTCATTCGTCACCTAGTACATAAAGTGACGGCAAGAAGAATATGGTACTGACAAGCTCATTAGCGATAATGATCTACATTTTAGGCGACAAAGTTCGTGAATTTGCGTGATGCGTTACGTTTGTGCCTTCTAAATAGAATCTGTATCAATTTTTATTATAGTAATAGTCAAAGCGGACCAAATATAATCATCTGTTTTTGACTTAATACACAACTAAGCCTATGAATTAGTTGTACCTGGAAATCTGGACAATGGTTGCAAAATACGAATCAACACACATATTTTGGCCTAGTTGTCATCCAAATATTCAACTCAGCAGGATAAATACACCCTAAGCTAATAAATAGAAGTAATTTTTAGAAAGTAATAGGAGACATGCAAATAAAATTTATAACATGCAAATCCTACTTAATTACGCCATGGAGGCGCTTTATACTAAAACTAGAAACGTTAATATATTTGACTGTGATTCTACATAGGGATATTTTACGCACAAAAAGGTTATGTGTGCCTTATATTATCTTAAGTGAATTGAGCTGCAAATTGACAACTAGCGCCATCTTATAATACATATAACTCGAGATGCTAAGGTTTCCAAACTAAGTGAAACAATTGATATTGCTAAAAGTTCACATACAAACAACAAAATCATAAAGTAATTTTGTAATGTTATCATATCATTCTGCGAAGACTCACTTTCCCTACTTTGTTCTGATATTTGCAGCTTTGCATTCGATTCTTCCAAGTTTCTTTTGTAGAAAATGTTAGCATCGAATTGTGCAAAGCAATAAATGTTGTCCTGCAAGTGAACAAATCCATGAGCGAGTAATTTTGTAAGACCCTCCTTTAATTCTAAGGTCACGGCAGAGTAGAACATAAAGTAATGCGGAACAGCAGTAAACTCTTTTTCGGGAGGATACAATCTGTAACAGCTCGGTTTGTTGCCGACAAATGTATTAACGGTATCTATGAGATAATCTTCATACTCAAACTTATCGACCACCGCATATTTAGCTCTGTCTTTATTTCCCCAGAAATACTTTCCTATGGATTTTTCTTCTGAGCTCAATTCCAGAGCTTTCATGACACGATCTTGGTTCTCTGTGTTATATTTTTCCCGCAACCAATTCTCAGCTCTTTGATCCAAAATCGTAATAAAAGTAAAGTTCATATCATACAGTTGTCGGGTGTCATTTAATGCTTCTTGTTTAAAAGGAACGACTAAATTAACTGTGATGAAATTTTCATAGACTGCCAGCAACACACAAAACCAACAATCAATTGCTACTAGGAAAACAAGGTTATAGTTTCGGCTTTGCCTACAAGCTGCTCGTAAAATATAACTCAGGTACTGCAAAAATAAACGAAACAAAGTTTTGCTGCTCACGTTAGGAATTTTGTCTCTAGCAGCTGTCCCTATTGCCATGATTACAATAGAAATAAAAAGTAAGCCCCACACATTAGGTGAAACATTCTTCACCCAAATATCCGATTGTGGTTCGAACTTGACGACTTCGTGATAGCAATAAACAATGCGCGTATAAAAGTATGTTTTCAAGATGAGAGAAGAAGTCTTAAAGCTAGAGTAATTTTCCAAGTCAGATGCCACCGCATACTGAATTTCAGGAAATTGCTTGCCTTTTTCGCAATGAAACTAATGTTAAGGTGGCTTGCAGCAAAAACCATTTGGAGCAATGTAAAACGGGGTGGACAATCTTTGTCTGAATCGAAAAAAGTCCACAGCCCTTTTCTAGCGCAATTCAAGGAAACGTCGTTAAGTTCTGCAACTGTGGAAAAGGTTTGATAATAATGAGTTGCATAATGCCAATTTCTCATAAAATCCACAAGTCTAATAGACAGGATGTTTGATTTATCCTTCAAAATTTGTATAGCAGTTTTGCAAAATGTACAAAAGAAATAAGAATCCCCTGACAGCAAAGAGTCTCCATGGATAATTGCTTCCAATGATATTTTTATTATAAAGATTCTTGTTGGTTTGTCCATTTGGTTGTACCAATCCCATCTAGTGTACATGTCTTCGGGATCCCGAATGACGATAACCACAAATATTCAATTTTTGTATAAGACATCTGTACTTCATTCTACATCCGCGGATAATGGTACTGTTAAAAACAAACTGTTGCCAAAGTTTATGTGGACAAGTAACAATCGTACTTCATTGTGCGAAATATAGTGGGGACTATGTCCATGTCTTGTGGCCCATTTTGAATCACAACCGAGTGCAATATATCGGACTGAAAAGACGAAATTATCGAGTGATGAATGTCTTTATGTCGGTAAGACATCAATTCTGTATCTTTTAGGAAAACTCCACAGGTGGAAATATCTTTAAGTGCAAAACAATAGGAGAGTAACAAGTTCTTTGATGATATTATGACAAAGGCACAGACAACTAAATCTGTAAATTGCATGACGTCTACTATATTCCAACAATGTAAAATTTTACACTTCCCAAATCCACACTAGTTCCTAACCAATTTAAAGCCCTAATTATGTATTAGCTTTTTGACACGTCACCCAGCTGAAAATAAGTTTCAGAGAAGAGATATGAACATATTGGATTAAGAAAATGTTCACCTTAGAATGTTTAATAAAATAAAAACTTCGGAATACAACTTGGATAATGCTGTGGGTTAATTATGCTACTTCCTGTAGCACTACAACCTTGTGAGTGGGGTTTCTTTGATTAAAAAAGAAGCATCTAACAAATAAACAGAAATACAGCGTCTGTTGAAACCCGATTGCTTCCGAAAGTTTTCTAAACCCTCAAACACGCATCTGCAATCTGAAGTCTGTATGCACAAAATAGTTAACTGTTTAATGTATTTTGGAGGCCAGATTCAGTTTTCAAAACTGCTCTAAATCATTTTCGTAAAGAATGTGGTTAGTGACAGTTCTTTTCCTAGAAGTTTTCTTTACTAGTTCGAAAACACACGTGAGCCATTGACTATGTTCCCTCGCATTTACAATTATTAGTCTTTTTTGTTCACAAGCTTGTTTGATGTCTAAAAATTGTTGGTTTTGAAATTATTTTAAATTCATAGAGATAGACTGATACAAATTTACTATAATGAACCGCCTTTTGGTAAGGTCATTACAGTTCAAAGACAAAATCAGTTACAAGAAAAATAGGTATTTTAAACATAATGTAATTTAGTCTTTTAGTAATTGCGTGTGTGTTTACTGTTTATATTAATTCTAAATGAAAAATAGAAAAAAAACCGTCACGTTAAAAAGAACACATTAAATATACACAGGAAAAGTGGGACCAATAAGTAGGATGCTTATATCTAGTAAGTATCCAATAGAGCACTTTCCCTAGAGGAAGATATCCACAATACAGCATAAATACACCAGTAGTTACCGACGTCCATCCACGTGATCACTTATTATCTATATAAAAAGCTAGTGATCGTGGACAGAAATATTTTTGGATGAGTAACAAAGACTCTCATAAGGCATGTTCTTAGGCTTCTTAGTTCTAAATTCTAACCCTTTCTTGGTAAGACCTGTAGATCTCTACAGAGACAATATTGGCACTGAATGGTCTTTGCAGGGTTCATCTAAGCTTGCATGTAGACTTGTGTTTACAATGGCGGCTTCGTAATTCTAAATTCTAATTTCCGTTTTCTTGACTGTAAATTCTTATTTTTGTGTGTAATGGTTTCTAAATTCTGAATTCTAACTTCTACTACTTAAATTAGTTTATAGTTTATATCAACATGCTTATCTCTGGTATACCATTTGAATGCTTAATTAAATGTCTGGGTTGTTTATTTTTGGGCTATTATTCGGCTGAGGTGCTGTTTATGACAGCACGTCACCCGCCACTTAGTCTAAGTATGCAAAATGAAAAAAACTAACATTAAAATGGGACAGCTGACGGGATTTTCTAAGTGACAAAGGAGTAAGAAGTTGTCACTATTTCAACTACCAATGGAACATCTTTAACGGCTTAGCCCTATCTTCACTTTTTGGTACCACCAGCATGTTTCTTAAGCCTTTACTTAAACTGGTTAGAAGCCATTTTCTTCAATTTTGCACTTTCGCGATTCAGCGACACAAAGACTTCTCTTTTCTCACTTGCGAATTTCACGCATGATAATATTATAAACTAATCATAGATGAGGGTAAAAGGATACAATTACGAAACTATTTAGCTATTCTAATTCAAACTTTCTAATTACTCCATTAAATACTGTGTGTATATTGTGTACTTATTGTTCGTATACTTATTGTGTTGAATATCCATGGTACACCTTCACCAGCTTTTTCAGAGCTTTAAGATCTTTCCAAATTTTAAGTATTTCATGACATGAGAAATTGTGCACACATGAGTTTGACAATAAATAATATCCCAAGGTGAAGCCTGTATACAATATCTCAATTGAAAACTTCATGCCAAGCAGTCTCTATAGCCCAACCAATTCTTTTCATAAAAATCACAAAATTCAATCCAATCTGAGTAAGCCGGCTAATCAAAAGCGAAAACATTTCTACAGCCAGGTTCAATTGAACCACACTGATCAATTGGTAGATTAATTAGACCAAACTTTATGATTACGTTTTGAAAATCACTATATTTATCGGCCAGCTAGAAGGAAAGCAATCTATCATGTTGGACATAATTGACCCCCACCGGTCTCCTAAAGACCCGATTGGGACAAACAATTTAACTTGTCCTAGTATTTTATGAATACACATTGAATTATTTGATAAAACTATTAAAATCGGTTAATTGGAAGCGATTGACCCTACCGGGTCATACGGTTTTGACCCCCACCGGTTGCCCCTAAAATTTGATACGACCTTTGTATTTACCCCAGGGGTGTGTGTGCCAAATTTTAATCAGATTAGTTGAACGGTTCTTGAGTTATCGTCCGTACAACGCACAGACAGACCGACAGACATACATCAAACTAATCTTAGAAGCCCGAATTGAAATGGTCCACTTATTTTTGTGTGTGCGCTTTATGGGTATTATCGTATCTCCCCCATCTTACTTAAGAGTCAATTAATTGATAAATTATCAATAAAAGATTTTTTCAGAAGATCTTAATTTAACATGATGAAAAAATGCCTGTCGAAACCAATTTGAATTATTTCTGTAAAAATTTCATGGTTTCAGTTGCATTGAATCTATTTATTATAGTGAGATTCCTTTTGAATTTTCATTGATTAATGGGCAGTCACCTATCTGTTTGTAAATTATGTTGCCATACAGTAACCAACCTGCAACATTTACGTGTAGAAACTCACTAAAACACCCCTTGATCTCAGGATGATTTAAGTACAGCCGTCTCATGACACATTTTCGAAACCAACATAAAAAGAAAGCAAATCGCATGCCCGATGAGTCTGAGTAATTTTCGAAAATGTGCCATGAGACGGCGATACCAAAAACGTCGCCAGCGTTTAGTGATTTTTTAGGCCTGCTACCCCAGCAAACCTTATTTTCGTCTTTTTAGATCCTTCCGGGGAATTTGTCTATGCTGATTTTCTCGATTCGAAGAATCCCGCATGCAAAGTCGTACTGTTAGGGAAGAAGACGCTAGAAACTACGTGAGAACGGTAAGAACCGTGTATTTATTTTGCCAGACGAGACCTGATTACTTTAAATACTGTATGTCGTATTCAGTAGTGCTATTAGTCGGGAACTTTGCGAAATTATATAACACAAATTTGGCAAGCATCGTAGTTTAGTAAAATCTTCACTGTTTGGATTTAGCAAAACGTATTCAATATCTGTAATATTCCAAATGTCGACTTACAATACCCTCGCATGTTTATCAAACAAAGGAACATTTAACATGAGCGATACTATAACCATAAGATTAGGAACCAGTATAGGTGTTATGTTTTTGTTGGAAAGATTCAAATCTCAACTTTATTTAAAATTATATCACGCATACTACAAAATAACAGAGATTATTGCAGAACCTTTCCTTCGACGTATTTCATACCCAACGTGTTCTTGCCATTCTCTCGTTTTGCATCCTAAAATTTTCTGCGACTGACGACTCTAAATTCCTCAGAAGTGGACGTGCCTCCCGGGTAATAAAACGGCTCCATATTTTTAGCTGTGTAAGAGATTTCGCGGACGGTCCTTCAAGGATATGTTTGAGTATTTTCTCATCCACCTAAAAGAGCACAATTGAAAATAGTTAAAGAGTGTCGTACAAGGAATTTCCCAAACGTCATTGATGAAGAGACATACAAAGGGAGTCCCAATATTGCTCGGATTGTCAACGAAACCCATATTTATTTTCAAATGGGTCAATTTCAGGCTTCGAAAGTCAAAGAGCTTCAAAAAAGCAGCCCGGGTTTCTTCAATATGAACCCATCTTGGGCCTCCCTTCAAAGTCAAATTCGTCAAGTCTGAAATTCAATTTATCAATTCCAGCCGATTAAATATGGATTTAAAACATTTAGTGTTTTAATGTTTTCTTGGTTTTTAATTTTTATTTTAATAATGTTAAATTTAAGCCTAAGCTTACTCTCAGCAAAAATTTCTAAATAAATCTTACTGGAGAATCCAGACGATGCTTCGATGTTCGTGACTACTTTTTCATCAGCTGACCTCCTGGAGGAAATATTAAGTTCGAGGGTGACAAGTTTAGGACAACGATCTCTCAACAAGCTCAGCGAACTTAAAAGGCTGTTGATGTCGATCTCTTGAAGTCTCAAAGAGATTAAAGACAAGGATCGAGGCAGACTTCCACACGGAGGGAATGTTCCATCAAAACACAGCTCTTCTACCGAAGGTGGAAATGCTAATTGGTCGTAATTAACTAAGGAAGAGTCCATCTGCACACATGTCACTTTTCTTAAGACAGGAAAGTTCTCCAGGAGTGACATAGTCTCATCCGTGGGAGTCCATTTATTCACAGATTCGATTTTCGTGAGCAGATGGTGACACTTGTATCGTGGAATAAATTCATTCATCAACTCATAAAGATCACCCAAATTAAAAACATTCACAAGTCGAATTTTCGATTTTGAAGAAATGATTGACTCGAACAATGGACGAAATACATAGCGATCCTCATCGGATACCCATTTGCACCCGTGCAACCATCCGAAACAGATGTACACCTCAGTGTCTTCTTTTTTGTGGTTAATCAACTTGGAAAATTCCAGGAAAACTTTCTTACTGCTTAAGTCAGCATGGAACACTTTTAGGTTGGTGTTGCTCTGAAGCTGTGAAAAAATTTGACTTCTGTGCAAATCTCCTAGCTTGTGGAAACTGAGATGGAGTTCTGAGACCTTTTTGAAACACGAAGGGAGCACTGAGTTCTGAAACAAGTTGAAGAAAGGAACGTCTAAATGGAGTCGAGTCAAATTGGGGGATTCCATAAGGTTTAAAATTGGGTGTTTGGAAGGATGGCAATAGACGTCATAACGAGTGCGAAGTTTAATTTCAAGTGTCTCTAATTTTGACCTCCAAAACTCACAGAATTCAGTGGCCTTGTTGCTGTCTTCGATTGGTCTTTGTTCTTCCCTGAGGACGAGCGTCGTTACTCCAAAAGGCGGAGGGAAAGACAGAAATTCGGAAATATCGGGGTCATGAAATCCCACAGTGACTTGGGATTTCGAGAATACAACATCGGCTGTGGGCTTAGGAAGAGTGTCAACCCACAATTGAGTGGTGCGACAGACTAGACGTAAATTGAGGACATCGCGAAGTCCCCCTTCCCCCGAGGCAACGAAGGAGGTTATCAGAATATCCACTCCCGCATTCACTCCCAACAATCTGTGCGCAAACAGACGAATAATTATTTATATGAATTAAAATTAAAATTTATCGAAACGGTCAAAATGGTATTTATATTAACATCTTACGAATGAGGAGGATGATTCATCCTATCACGCATTCCACTCAGCTATTGACATTTATCATAACATATGACTTACATAAAACAGTTTTATATTTCTACTTGATTATTATTTCTATTTTTAATTTGTGATTTACCTCAAACAGTGTAAAAGAAGATTCCATCTTATGTTGAAGGTATAAACGTACTCCTGCACACTTTAATTAAACGACATGAAAAAGGAACTTACAACTTTCAAGATTATTTGGTGAAGAGATTGGAATGTAAACAATTGGGCTGAGTGTAAATGTCTCGCGGCCTACGATTCTTCTGTTCACCTGATGAGGCAGTGTGAGACCTCCACAGTGAATAATTTTGCATGTCTTGTCTCATCAAATCATATTGGTTCAAGGATTAGCTCTAAATGCTTAGCCTACATTAATAAATTAATAAGGATTATATGTAAATAATTAATTATCCTCACATAAATCCGGTTGGTAGTTCAGAACGACAAAAACATGAAAAAATTGAATTCAGCCGTAATTTTATAATTTAAATCCCCTAGGGTGATCCAAAATATTGCTGGCGTGAGGCAGGGCTAGCTTTTTTATACCTTTATCCGATCTCTAGACTTTTTTATACCTTTATCCGATCTCTAGACACATTTGACTTTTTTTAAATCGGCTATTTTAGCTGATGAATTGTATTAAATGAAATCGTAAGAAAAAAATATTCAAATGAAAAGTCATATGATTTTGTAATATTTGGGTTAAAAGATTGGAATCGAATTCGGTTGGTCTCTTTTGGCGGACTTCCATTGTCTTGAAAGTTGACTTTTTGCAAAAAATTGGGAATGCATTTCCCAGATGAATTGTAGTTAGATGAACGACTGTCTCATACTTATTACATGCTTCTTTCCGATGTGACTAATGATCGTAAGATATGAAACCTTTAACTCCCTTCGAATCCTGAAATAACCACCTCTTTGTTTTATTGTTTTCCTCTAAAAAACTAACTGGAACTAACGAGTAAAAATAAACCCGGAGAGTTAGCATTCTAACTATTGTAATCCTGCCATATCACGATTTTTCCTTCAAATGTTGCTTTTGCTACTAATACACAAAGTTATGTATCAAACTTCAAAACATGCTTAAATCAACGCAATTACGTCATTCGTTTAGCTCAGCAAATGTTTTACATTGCATGTCTATTCTAAAATTCAAGTTAAATAGTATTAAATAACATTTTTCGTAGATTGTGATGAAGTTGGAGAGGAAACTTTGATCAATCAGGCCGCTTCTAATGGCCTCTCTTCCTACACGAGTCGTTGGAGGTAACTTGCCGATTCCAAAATAAATGTGAGTGTTTGCGGGAACCTTATAAAGGGCAGTTACTCCAAAGTGAATCACGAAAGCCCTAACATGAAGGACGGATTTATCGATATATGCATAGCTCTCTAAGCCTAAAATTACCTCACCTAAAATCTACACTAGTTTCCCCATTAGCTACTTGGTTGTAATATTTAGATTTATTTCCAATTTACAACAATAAGTCCTGCTTTTCTTTAGTATACGACAGATGGTATACATGTCTTCACTGCTTAAGCAATAAGGGAACATAATTTAATTCCGGATGGTAAAATTGCAACTAATGACGTTCTCAAAATGACATACACGGCTAAATTAGGCAGGATTTGCGAAGCCACAGCAATACCAGTTGTCTTTTCTCCCGCATCCAATATGCTTCCTGGTTGTAAGAATATTTGCTCGGTGCCCTTCGGAGGTCATCCAGTCTGCAACGGCTGCCCTACAGTCAGGGTGCCCTGCCGCAATATTCTCTCCTGCCCCCCAATGGTTGTATCCTTGCTCTATAAATCGATCTCCGAAACCTTTCTCTCCAGGACACTGATGAGGGTTTCTCCCATTCTCCCCACATCCCTCCCTCACCACTCGCTCTATGTGAATTTGAGAAGCTCTCGCTATCTAAAAAACACGCAAAGCTTATTATTTTTATTCTTAAGTCATTGCAAATTTAAGTCCGGAACCTTGTCATTAAACTCGAACGGAGGGAGTCCATGTCTGGCTCTCACTTCGTTGTGTTCAGCCACACACACTTCTACATAGAGCGATTATATTTAAAAAATGAATTTTTGATGAACAAATACAATTTTGAAACATTTGATTCCACACCTGATGAGCCACCATCACCTCCGTCATCTCCAGATCCATCACAAGCTCTTAATGACGTCAACTCGTCATTGAAATTCAACTCCACAAAGTTGTCCGTATGAGGTGAATCTCTTTTAAGTTTGATTGAACGTCCACCACAACTACTGTGCTCAAACAGTTCAATACAATCCGTGTCCAGTTTGATTGAAGACGCCCGGTCATTCCAATTTTGTGGGACATTTTTGCAGGTAGTTCCGGATAAAGTTATTTTTACAGAATCTCCTGGGATTTAAAGTTAGCTTAAGTAATTGCTTTTCACGGTAGAATTCATAGATTTGCATCAGACCTACCAGAAAAACGAATGTTGTCAAATATCTTCACAGATTGGCCGTAGGCTAAGGATGAGATGGATAGGAGCAGCAGAATCTGGAAAAACCGATGCTCCATCTTAAACTGTGAGTTTGTTGCTTTGATGGATATTAAGTGCTTGCGATTAAGTGAATTAAACTTTTCAAAACAAGTTACCTGAATACTGAATACTTAGCACCACTTTTGCTTGCTTTTTATATGCGTAAAACCAATTAGTTTTGCCCATTTATCACTCAGAATAAATATCACGAAGTTCAACAGATAACCTGACAATACCTGTGGCAAATAAGAAGATAAATATCAGTAGAGAATTTTTACACCTGTTTTTGGATTCCTTGATAATGAGAATTTGACGTTACATAATAACTACAAATTAATTGGATGTCGTCATTTCTATAAATAATTTTACCTGCTGCCTGGTTTCCAAAGAAAAAGTCTGTTGAGGTTTACTGTTTTATGTAATTGAGTATTCAGCGAATTAGCTCAGAATAGCATTTACAGAGAATCAATTAATTTAGTTATTTATTTTACAATTTGCATTTCCTCGAGTTAATTCAACCTGTATTGTACTAGGTTTTTGGAATTTTACTCATACTAATATGTTAATGCGTTCAGAAATTATCGTTTTTCCCAACACTGGGTTCAAGGTCTCATTCTGTAATTGTGCTGACGAGTTAGAACGAGTTGACGACCAGTAGCAGTAAAGATGGTTATGAAACTATAATTAATTAACTTCGCTTCACTTCGTTGCTATCATCATGTATCCCATTTCCTGAGTAGCCAGTGAGCTCTCCACATTTTGCTGTAGTTGTCCAGTGGTCCAATCCTTTGAAAAATATTACGTCTGTCTTACATGATCCAAGGTGGTTTATACTCCGAAATGGTTCTTGGCCGTCCATGGTAACATTCACAAAATCTATCCGCAGGTATTAAGACTTAGTTAGTTCTTATAAATTTTTAATTGGATAGTAGGACAAGGAAAGCACGCTTGACTTCAGTGTTTTGTTGTAACAGGAATACCTTAATGCATCGTATGTTGTTCTTAGTCTCACTGACACTTCACATGTGAGATCTTCATGAAGAAAATCTGGAAACGATGGCGAGACAAAATCAACCCTTTTTATTTGAGAGTTAGGATGATTGAGAAAATGGCGAAATCGCTAATGTACTTATTTGGATACTTGCACTTAATAAAATTTATGTTAAGGGAATGTGTACTTGTGAACTCATTTCAGTTTTATGTGCAGATAATAAAATAAAGTTGTAGTGTGTTAAATTGCTTAATTCCTTCTACCATTTTTATCTAAAGACAAACATCATGAGGACAGAAGTAATATAATGGAATGAGACACACTTCGCAGTTTTTAATGCTTGTCCAGACGCCGTCTTCGCTTTTAGTTATCTTCCTTGAGATGATTATGTTCTATTTTTCCACAGTAATAACCAAGGAAATCTAAAACCAACATAAGCAAACGAGACCTGCTGGTTTTTATCAAGAAATCTTATTACGCAATTTTTGTACTTGATTTGTATTCTAACTTGTCTGATTATCCAGAAAATATCCCGGAAGAAACGTATGCAACCAGATGTTTTTTTATATTTTAGTTGTCCTCTTCACGTTCATGCCACAACAAATTGGCTGAACGATTTTGTTGGCTTTCACAGTTTACATATATGGTCTCGACTTTTGTACAGTTCATCATTGTAATTAATGTGTTGAGGTAATCCTTAAATGATGACAAGTTCGACGAACATGAGACCCAGATGATTACTGACAATCAAATCATGGGCGCCGAGTTCAGGGACGCCTTTTAATGTTGGCTACCTTCAATCAACAGCAAAATTAAAAACAACAAATAACACATTATCGCTACGAAATGAATAATTTTACAGACTAAGAACGTGCACTCTTTAATTTCATAAAGTGTTAAGCCATGGTTCGGGAAAAACAAAGGTTCGATTAGGAACCAATTTCTCAAATTCTACGCAACAAAATAAGAACGTCGTTCAAAAACTACGTAGCTTTTTAAGACTGGTTTTTACTAAAGGTCAACACGAAACTTAAGTAGCCTCCTTATTTTTCTTCAATTTTGGATTCTGTTTCTTTTCCGATGGGAGCAGGGGTTTATTTTGTATTAAAAAAATAAAGTTAAAAGTTCCAGAGTATGCTCATAATTTTTGTAATGAGTTGTAAAACTTATATTCTGTGTTCCTGCCCGAGAAGAAATTGCATTGTAACCACCCTGAATATAGATACTTACGTTCTGGACGAAACTAGTTTACTAATTGCATGAATATAAATATGACAACAATTTTGGAGAGTTCCCAGCTTGTAATTATTTACGGCATTAAACCTTGTTATAGCTTAATACTGAAGATGGGTGCGCCAATTTGGGAAATTAAATTCATGTTAAGTTTTTGACAGCTATTCATATGGGCTTTAAAAACAGGCAAGGTTTTTGGCAGTCAGGCTCCTACACAAAAGCTCATCTTAATTGGCTCATTCCTTTTATTGCTTTGGAGTTCAGTATACAATTTCAACCGTGCTGGTAAATCAAATACATTCGTTGTGATTGGTTCCGTTGTGATGAAAAGGATGGTGGCGATAGATCTAAAAGTATGCGACTTTGTTACAAATAAATCGAAGTCTGATCACTCGCAGTGCTTGTTACTAAAATAGCTACATTTTACTTCCTATGAACCAAACTTCAGAAACATTTAAATGTGAAAAATTTACCCTCACAAGGTTCACTATCATTTTTTAAGCAATGTCTCACTATTTTAAACCTGACAAGTGTTTCTTACCTTTCGGGTTCAACAATTTTTATGTACTGCACCACTTAATTTATTATAGACCATACGTATGATGCAAAATATTCATAACTTGTCATAAAGAAAAAAAGAAACACAGTTCTCTCAAAGAGTTCTGAATTAAACGCAAATAATACTGAATCGTACTGTCAGACCACATCGCAAATTTAATAAAAAACCCAACTTTGTTTGTGTCATCTGACGTACAATATAAAATATATATATGTGTTCTTCCTTTGTGTCCGTAAAATTAGTAATTATAAATCTTGCAACCTAAAATTGGTCACTGCCCTATTCATTCTTATCCTTCGATAACCACCAAGAGTTAACGTAAGGCAAAGACTCCAACTTCTTCAGTAGCGGAAGTGCCTCTGCTGTCACACAACCATTGGTCACAGTAAAACTTCGAAGAGACTTGACAGAGGGTCCATTCAGCAGTCCACTAAGGATTTCCTCGCCAATCTGCAACGACAACGGAAAAGGCGCAAACTGAGTTCAAGCAGCATTAACTAAAGTGTTTTAGTG
>JAQGAD010001921.1:0-16191 GCA_034696625.1 Isotomurus palustris | reverse complement strand
GTTTTAAAGAATCTGCTAGAATTTTTGATTGTTCGACTATTTTAGTTTGTGTCCCTTTTTATCTTCTTTATTTTGTACGCATAATTATGAAAAGCGGACATACCATTGCTGTCTGACGTTTTGCACGTTTGATTCTGCTATGCCGAAGAAAGCCGTACACAAGAAAAATGAATACTTCAGCTGTGACTATAATATACGAACATGGGATTGTGAGTATTGTGATTTTGAAACCATTTACTATGGTGGGATTGTGTTTAATTTGAGATTTAAAATGTATCAGCTTTCTTACTCTTAAATAGATCAAGCTGTTCCACATGATTTCCACTCTGTCAAAAATTCAAGACTATTTGCTGTAGTCTGATCCTCCTTCCCTAGAAGCGTAAACAAGAAATGGTTTGTGTGAATTTATTATATGTAAGTAAGATTTGTGACTTAAAGAAATATAAAATCACTTACTTATAAAGCGAACAATCGAATTCACTTATTTACTTATGAACAAATTTAAGAAAATAATTAACTGATGGTCGAACGTATTTTTTATTACACTTCCACATGAGAGAGCGGAGTATTCCGTCTCGTAAGGAAAACTGACTTGTGTGAGTTGTAATATCTGAATTTACTCGTTGAACAGCTGTTACGAATGAAAGGGACATTGGAATTGTGTGTGTATGATTATGTGTTATTTGGAATTGCATTTGACCTTGGTTCATCAGGAGGAATTTCGTAGTCAACACAGACCGGCTTTAGTTTGCTTGTCCAGCAAACATCTCTGGATACTCATGATGGAAGGAATCAGGGGAATGCTAGCTTACATGGATTGGATAATATCCAATGCACACTGGAGCTGACGTTATGAAATAGTGAACTTACACACTCGCATTCACATCCACATAAAAGAGAAGCTTTAATGTTGTCTGACTTTTTTATCTTACTTGAACAATAGAGTACCTCAGTTAACATTGGAGGTAAGAGAAAATAGTTATTTACAATATTTCAACCTGTAGGACTGAAACATGAATGAGAGAGAAGAAAGATGAATTCTCTTGTATTCATATTTCAGTCTTTCCACTTCTCCTTATGCAACAGTTTAACAGATATACCTTGTTTCCTGAATGGAATAAATGCATCAATGTTACTCCCAGTTCAAGAAGGTGCAGATTCTAGTTGATGAATTTCATGTCCTTATGTTTTATTTCCGAAAAGAGCCAAATATTATCATCTGGATGTACAAGTCGAATTGTGTTCTGTATGGCACAAGGTTCACTATGAAAGGCATAACCAAAAAGTGTGACTTTTATCACAAGTGATGCTCACTCAGACTCAAGACTTTTTCACACAGCCAGCCTTAACCTAAAGAATGTAGAATAAAATACGCTCAAACTCTATTTAGACTGTTCGTATTGTAATGAATAGTAGTAGTGATATATAATCAATTCAACGCATTGAGAAAATGAATTTTTCAATAAAGTGAATTTTATATTTTGTCCGTTTCCTCTTGAACTCAATAAATAAATACGAGCTATTAGAGCAGGAATTGATATTCAGAAGTAATAAATCTTTACTACTTGCTCACAGGAAGCCAAAGCAATCGGCTAGGTTGAACACTTGTGTTTAGACAATTTTCTACTTACTCGACAGAAATATACGGAATTTATTGTTGCTAGAATGTTATGCATGCTTCATACAGATTGTATTAAAATTAGAAAAATATGATATGTACAATCAAGTCAGTCCTCAAAATCTGATTTTAGTTTTGTAGATTTGTTACCTGTCAAATGCAATGTGGTCTTCACAGCAAGGAACTGGATATGAAATTGTTATCTTTTCAACAAAATATTTTATTAACAATATTGACCTGTTTTCTTATGAACACGAGGATAAAATTTACATGTGATAAAACTTCTTTTGATTGGCTAGGAGCGTACTTTCATTTTAACTTCGACTCTTTGCCTTTTTACATTTAAGATATTCTGATCTCGGCTTTATTGGAAAGTGCTTGGAATTGGAATGAGTCTCCTGGTAGCGAATACACTTGGTTCGTATCAGGTCTTCACCCGATTTGCAATGACTCTCAATTACTTGGCTATGATTGCCAGTCTTAGGCGAGAAGACAGTCATCATGCTTTAATTGAATGGATTACATGGTGTTTAAGATGTTATTCATGCATGAATGGAATAAATGCACACTCACACCACATTCCACATTTGATGCAGTTTTAATTTAAATGAGTGAATACAAATTGACACTCAATTATACTCTTCAAACAAACTGCCTGTAAAACACTGAAGTGTCATCATAACTGACAGATAAATTAAGATAAAATATGCAACCGATGAAGTCAACTAGTGCAGTTAGTCACAAAATATGTGGGTACAGTTTCATAAACATGCTTCCATCGAGTAATTGTTTTATAATTCATTGTCAAATTATTTCAACTGACGAACCCGTGACCGCTAGAGGTGTAATCAACAACTGAAGGGTTTTACCATCAAAGATGAAAGGTAGAGGAATGCTGTACTTGTGATATGTTTGTTAGTTGGGGTTGTCAACATTCGATCTCTGTGACCTATTTATGTCGAGTAAAGACTATAAGGTAGCATACGGTCTCCTTTACTATACAATAACATTTTACAACATAGGATTGTGCACCATCTAGATTCACATCTTGGGATGCTGCTTCATTTATTTTACACGCAAGTATATCCCAGGAATAGGAATGACATTATAATTTTATATTAATATTTCATATTTTATGCAAACAATTAAGTTATAAAAAACAGGTTTATTGGTGAATATAAATCTTCATAATATTACAAATAGCTTTGATACGACATTTATGTATTTGCCGGGTATCATCTGCGGTTTAGTTTATCATTAAGTCAACCATTCTGGGGGAATGACGAATACTTAAGCTGCAACACTGCGGTTTAGTTTTATTGAAGCTTGGATTAATAAAATTCCCCAAAATCATGTGATTGTGCCTATAGGGATGCATAGCATTTTAATTATGTTTAATAACGTCCCGCTTCTTTCATAATCATAATATTTATTGATTTGCCATATCTTTACATGCAAACGAGTTATCCCAAACTGAACCCTTTGGCAGTAATATTTATCATTCTTTATTATTATTCATATTATTAATAAGCACAGGGACATCATAACTATGACCTTAGAATTAAGCATGCAGATTTTATAATTTACGGAAACGTTTAATTCCAATAAAAAAACAAATATATTATCAATTACGTTACATCTTATTATTGCATTACAAAGAGTTTTATGGTGATAATATTGTTTTTGTAATCTTTGAACTATTTTTTCATGATATTTGGATAAATACCATTAACCATTATTCAGCTATTTTTATAATGCAATAATTTATTGGAGACTTTAAAAACACAGTGAAAATTACAGTTTGATGATTCTACATTATTATTTTGACATTCTTTATGTTAAACTACGAATTATTTGAAGTTGATTCGTATTAGTAATATTAGAACTAATGCTGTTACATGAAATCCCATAAGAGTATACAAGGATTATATGTCTCCGTAATATTTTCTCGGTCTAAAACATTTACTCAAACAACATTTACTATGGTTTACACAATGCACTCATAGTTGTAAAGTATTCCGTTTTGAGACAAATTTGTTTACATATGAATCTGCAAAATAATTTTGTTTTTATCTTTTTGAGATTAAGCATTTGAAGAACCATAATCAACTCGTTTTTAGAAATAAATTTCGTCCAAAATGAAAATACAAATGTTAATAGCACGCCAACAATGAAACACTTACCAAAATGTTTATGTTTAAGGAATGTTTCATAATTTGTTGAGAACATATTGTATAGTACTACAGCTTTAAGCAAATACATAAAAATATGTATGCAACAATTCAAGCCTACATTTTAAACTCACCCAGCGAATGACTCACCCTATCAAGCCTGTATCTCCCTTAAAATTTTAGTTTATGCATTACCATCGCAATAACATCCATGTATCTAATTTGCATTGACTCCCTATTGGACCTTTTTGGATCCTGCGACACCTCTCACTATACCAGCAAACAACTACGCTGCTTCAACGTTCACAAATATTGGCGCCGTGATCAACGATTAATCTCAACAAAATGGCAAGTATTTGTAAGTTGATTCTCTTGATTAGGTTGATTAAGTTGAAAATAGTAATTGATTTTAATTTTTTCTATTTACAGTCTCAAACCTTCTCGAACGCCTCCACAATCCCTATCGGAAGTGGGATTCTCCATTGGACATAAGGATGCTGGAGTTGGAGAGCGAGCTGCCGATCACGGAATTGGTGACACCGGCACTGTGTTGTGCTGAATTGTTTCTGTGGATTGGTTCACCACAAGAAATTAATTCATTTTTCAAATAATTAAACCAACTGTTCAGCCAACCTTCTAGCGACAAGGACTCATCACTCATCTTTGCAATGGTAAGTATTTGGAAGTTGGTACTTCTATACAGTTGTAATGTTTCTAATTTTTTGAACTTTTTAAATTGCAGTCCCGGACCTTTTCAAACGCCTCGACAACCCCCATCGGTGGCAGAGAGTCTCCACTGGACTTGCGGATGCTAGACCTGGAGAGTGAGTTGCCAGCCACAGAACCGGTGACTCCATTCACTCCAATTAAATTCGTTGCGTCACCGTTTGCCAATATTGGTGACGTGATCAACGAGTTAATGGAGTCGGAGGTCGTAGCCCAGCAGGACGAAATCTGGAGCCTTAAAAACAAGACGGAGTGGGCCTTGGGGGAGGTCACACGGCTCCTGATTTCACTCCAGGAGGAGCAGGATCAGTCGAGCCTGATCCAGGGGCACAACATGGTGCTTACGGATCAACTGGATCACACAAGACAACAGGTCTCCCTTGAGCAAGGTAACGCGCTGCAGCTTACGCAGTCCCTCGACACGGCCAAGGAGCGATTGGAAGCAGCCGCGGAGAAGCTGACAACGCTGCAAGACCAACTTGCACTTGCTTGTTGGCCTATTAGACCCTAAAGACACATGCAGTAGGCTTGCAGGTGAGACGACTACACTATTATTTGTTTTTTTAAATGTTGTATTTTAGGATACGTCTTCAATACCACGAGACAATCCTAAAAAATATACAAACCCCAACTTGGCGTATATGATATACCTTGCCTATACATTCTCTACTTCAAACCGGTTTCCTAGGAGACTTGGCATATATTTTAATAGGGAAATGATTTTGAGGTCGAAATTTTGTTGGTTTTCAATGCTACACAAATTGGGTGGTACATTTTAATGTTGCAAAACTACTCTTGAAAGGTGATTACCTTAAAACTTAGACTCCAATCTTAAACCTTATCTCCTGCTCAACGTGATTCCTATTGCTCTTGAAAATACTTTTTAAATATAGAAATTGAATATCGACGGTATTTTACGGATTAAATACATTACACAATATTGAACCCGCAAAATTTTGAGTGTAATAATGTGCAAGTCAACAGATATTTGCATAATGTAGGCATAGGCTTGAAAATTAAATGAACTTGTGTCTTAAAATATTGTCGCAAGAATGTTCCCTTCAGATGTAGGCACAAAGGGAATACTCCGCTTTTTTAAATTAGATAATTCTAGTATTCAATTGATTCTGCGGTAGCTACAATTAAGAACCATTTTGAAGCTTCACAACTTTAAACTTTTTTCACAAGCAAAATGTTTGCGTGAATAATTGAGAAATCCAACATTCCATCAATATTTATGGAATTACTATTGCCAAAATCCATAGATTTGAATGAAGGCAACATAAACTAAAGTTCTAATTCTAAGCAAAAATATAAAGCTTTAAAGCAAAACCTAGTTGATGTGCAAGAAAACAATTTTGTCAGCACAATAAGGTTGGCTCGGATAAATTTGTTCCTCCGATTAATTGCACGTAAGTTTAAGTAAATGCTGTTTACGATAGCTTGTAGTTTACAAAGATTTGTTGTAGATTTCGATGTCTTCTTCTTATTGGGTAGCTTTAAATGATGTCTCACTTCGTCCTCCTATGATCAAGATTACCTGAAGAAGATAAAATAAAAATGTATAGATCATTTGAATTTACAAGGCTTACAAGAATTTGAATAAGTAAATGATTTCCTAAAATCTTACGGGTAAATATCTGGAGATTTATTAGTGCTTTCATTAAAGTCGAAAAACTTTCCGGGTTTCCACCAGTGGCTATTCAAAAAGCTGATGTAGTTAAAGTACAAAAACTAAATCTAAGGTTTTAATAGCCTTGTTTAAGCTTACTTCTTCTCCGAGTGAATTGTAGCTAAGTATTGAAATACATTGGAATCCATGTTCATCCGGTAATAATGTGAACAACTGCTTAACAAATGGTTATTATCTTTCTGAAGATTTCGTCTGAAAACAAAGAAAGCGAGAATTTAAAAATACTATTTATTCGAGAATCATAAATAAAATTAATTATTTTGTGAAGATTTTATTTAAGTGGACGTTAAATTGTTACAGCATGAATTGCTAAAATTCCAGAATGTGTAGTGTTGCAAAGGTAATCATGATTATTTAATCTCAAAAGGAGTTCCAACTGATAAATTCAATTTAACCTTCATTACTTTCTAATTCTGCCGATTTAAGAGAGTAAAATTGAGATGACTTGATTGTAAGGAGCAAAGTTACTTAAAGTGTGTTCAGCATTATAAAAAAGTTGGCTAGGGCAGCCACACCACTCCGTTCAAACATATCGGAATAAACTCTTGGGAGAATTGTACTACACCTAATTAGTACCTGTCGGTTGGAGCAATAATTACACTCACAAGTAGCTTAATTTTTCACAGTAGTCACCATAGTCTCCAACAGTAGAATAAATTCGTGATATCACTAGCTCACAGGCTTCAATGCATAAGAAGGGTGGAAGTGTGAGATCAGATTGAATGCAATTAATTCAGTGGAAAGAACAGGAAATGAGTAATAAAATATTGTGTAGTGCAGTTTTACATCCTCCTCCGTCTTTAATCATCCATTCAAATTAGCAAAGCATTTCCTCTCGCAGACTCTCACGGTCAGATTTTATTTGCCAATGCAACTTGTGATTGTGAACACGAAAGCAATTTAATAAAATCACCGCATATGATTGTAAAGCAAATGCTATTGCATACCAAACATAATGAACTCTAATGTGCTATCGTAGTTATCTTATGCTAATGCTGAATCTGTGGATTTGTTGGCTCTTGTTGGATTTTATGCGAGTAGCTGTTGATTTCTTTAAGAATAAAGTAATTAACTGACATCAGCGATATCACCACTCATCATTGTGAAGTTTAAAAAAGCAAATTAAATCCTTCTTGAAAGATAAAATTATTACCTGAATTGGTTTTTTGAACAGCTGGCAATATCTTATAAGAGTGATTACAATCAAGAGACTAATTGTACTCATGGGATTGTATGCTTACTCGCTAAGGAATGCGGAATCATAAATGCAAGAGATTAAATCAGAAGACAACCAAAATTGCAACTGGATTGGTTAAATTACAAGCTCTGGACAACCATTCGCTAATATAAAACACAAATACATAAGTGAGTGCAAAAGAATCACTCGAATTAAGAATTTAAATGTTTGACTGAAATTCTACACGCTCCTTTTTGTGAAATAGTGTGGCATCACACCAAAGGTCAAAGATCATCTTCTAAGACGCATTCTGTTTACGATTAAAGATGCTGTGCTTGGGTGATAAGTGCCACAATGATCTTAATTGAATATCACACAGCTTAATCAGCTATTAAAGTTAATTACCTGATGTTAAAGAAGTACTTGGTTCCTTGGTAGTCCATAGTTGCTTCGTAATGAAATTAATCCCGGCTGATAATGTTGGAAACTTCACATTTTAGCGTCTTTTCTCGCTAAGATTTAGTATTAACTTAACTAAATTATTGCATGAGATTAAAATAATTGTTGGAACTTGTGCAGCAGCAAGTGAAAGCGGGATGGTGACTCTGCTACGTCTTACACACTACTATGTCTAAGAAATATTGTGTACATTGTTTGAAGCCCTCAATTTCGGTTGGTGATTATTGAGGTTGTGTAAGTACTTGTTCTTTGGAGTAAAAATTAAATTAATTTCCTGTGGCTTCATATCTTCAGAAAAATAGTTAAAGCGACACAAACCTCGTTGGTGTGGGAAAATGCTAGCACACATAAATTAATATGCATGACGGGTGAAATATCGGTAATTATACACTACAACCTCACATCGTCGAAGGTTTAAAAAATGCATAAGAAATGAGCTAGCACAATGTATGCGCAACATCAGAGCATCCACTCTTCAAGTGTTTTAAAAATATTAGCATAC
Organism: Isotomurus palustris; assembly: GCA_034696625.1. Classification (NCBI taxonomy): domain Eukaryota; kingdom Metazoa; phylum Arthropoda; class Collembola; order Entomobryomorpha; family Isotomidae; genus Isotomurus; species Isotomurus palustris. The sequence continues at coordinate 7,845 of JAQGAD010001921.1, read as the reverse complement.
CATTTCCACTTGCAAATTCACACGATCATCGTACTTCGACAATGCTGAATGCTTTATTGAACTACTAATTAAAGTCTAGGCTTTAAGTGTGGATCTTGTTGAAAACATTCTTCTTGCATGATTTGTTCTCAAGGATTGTCTGACATTTTATTCAAAGTAATCAATACAGTTTCATAGGCCTGTGTGGACGAGCAACCACTTGCAGCGTTAAAATGCTTATGAAAAGGTACCTCAGTATTATTAAATATTAATATTGTGAGCTTGGTTCAATTGAGAGCTAAATAATCCTTGCATGTAAGCAGATTGAAGTAGACCATGCATTCCGATTCTAAGTACAAATAATTTTTTTTGACTAGGCACATTCCAGCAGCATAATTAAAATATAGGATGCGTCCTTGTGTTAAAGGCCAAGACTTGTGAATAAAATCTCGTGTCTCAGCATCAGTTTCTTGTTTATAAAACTCGAAAGTATGAATCGTGTAGTTGCATATTAACATAAGTTTAGTCCCAAGACAGTTTTATCCATACCACAGTGCGCAGTTAAAGCACAACATACTAAAGATACGAATTAAGAAGTACAGATAAGGAATCTTAATCCCATACTTACTGTCCGAGTGTTCTGAAACATTAAACAAATTATTCAGCGGTTTATTAGGAAGCTGTTGTCACAATCTAAAACCTTTGCTACAAATGAAGCGAAGAAAATGATTTTAAGGATTGCATTTATTACGTATTTGGATAGAGGAGAGGAGTAATGTTGGACAGGGGAAAGCTCAGAATTGCCATAACGATAGATTGTTTCTTTTTGTTAACCTGCTGACCAATTCGAACATTAAAAGATGTTAAACACTTTAAAAACTGGGCTCCCAACAATCATAGTCTGGTTTATTTATGCGTACTATTCGTAAAAGTAGATACTATGAGTTGTTAAGCCAAAATATAAAATATTCTTATTTCAGAATTTTGCAATAACTGTTGATTAATTGTACACTTCATTGGTAACTTGTTGAATTAAATTACATGGGCAAGTTGTATGTATATCCGTCAGTTCTTGTTCTTTAGAAAAAATATACAATACATAGTGAGAAAAGAACCTATGATGCAATTTAAGTACTCCAGCTTTATGAATGTGGAATCAGTAAACGTAAAAGTGAACTCTCTTGTAACAAGCAGCGTAAATTGGAAAGATGAGACCTGAGTCATTGCTTGTATCTTATTAGAGCAGTGCTGATAAAAATCTACTTTAGAAATAGTTTGTTTATTGTATATTATTGGCAAACAATTATTGCAAGAATCCTTTGACATACAGAATCTTTATTCTCACGGAAACATTATGTTACAGAAAAGAGAAAATGTTTTCAGCAATCTGTTTGAATAGCCAGAATAAATTAAACAGTTGCAGTAAATGCTTATGCGTTATTAGTTTCGATGACAGGATTGAATCACATTTAAAATGTTCGGTAATAAAGTAAGCTTAAATTGGTGTTTGTACAGTAGTTCACATTTATGATTTTGATTGCATACTATTTCACAGCACAGCATTCAGCTTTCAATTTATAAATTATCTAATCACTTTAAAAGCTTTTTCATTATATAAGCGCAAATCTGGAGATATTTAATTTGGAATTCAATAAGAAACATCTTTCTCGCAGCAATAGGATCCAGGAGGTTTCATTTGAACACAATAGATCACAGAGTTACATGAAAAACAAGCAAATAATTGCAGTTCAGACGAATTTGTTCATACTCTTTGAATTTGCCTTACCTAGAAATTCGATCGGTCTATCGACATTAGCTGACAACGGCTCTGTATTTGCAGATGCGCGTTGATGTTCACATTCAATTATTAAAGTCTCCAAACACATTCAACTTTCGCTGCTTAAGGCCAACATGCTTACAAGTCGACCTTGTACACGAAGAAGCTGTTGAATTAATACTGTCCAAGTGCTTGGGAATTGTTGAGCATGCAGAAAATCTTCAAAAACGGACGGTCTTTTTATGGTGGGGAGAAAAGTAATTTCTGTCTGGTTTCAAGTGAACCAGATCTATAAATCCCAATCTCGTGAGTTTCCGTGATAGAGGAATCGACTTGGCTTCGGGAACTGATAGCATAACTTTCTTAAGCCGGCTAATAAATAACAGCTTGTTCAAGTTTCAAAAAAGTTCCAAGAATCAAATTTAAAGAGTTATCTTGAAATAGTCGAATTCTTGACTTGGAAGTCTTCCAAAACAGAAGAATGGATTCTGTCATCAGGGTTCAGTCTGAGTAATAGTTCACGTTTTTCGTCATTCTTTTTTTCGTGGATAATGTGTTGAATGGAGCTTAATCCATTTAAAACACAAATATGAAAGTATCTTAAATTTGTATTTACCGCAAGGAGTGAATAAAATTCAGACATTGAGTCTATAGGAAGTTTGAAGCAAGCAGGCTTTTTGGAAAGATGAAATAAATGAAATTGAATTATCCCATCTAATACACCACCCTGACCCAATTCTAATCTTTGTTAGCATCGGAAGCTCTAGCAAATTGCAAAATAGTTGAGGATTGTTGCACCTCAAGTCCCCGAGTTCATGTCGTTCCTTTTCACGTGTCCTTAATGCACTTCCGTGCAATTCAAAATTTCCCAATCGAGTTTCCCAAAAGTAGTAAAAGCTTTTCATTTGTTCCAAGTGGGACTCAAATTGGTGGATAATAGAGTAACAAATCTGTGACTTCCAGGGATAACGAAGTACCCTCAAATGGTGGTGGTGACTGCATAAAATCTTGAACTGTGCTCAGATGCGTGTTTATGTAAGCTTGTGGCTTGGAGAATAATGAATTTCGAATTTGCACGGGAAGATTGTCGATCAACGTTTTTGTTATGTGGGATACTTGACGAAAATTGAGTAGTGAAAGTATGTGTCCTTCTCCTGTAGCGACGTATGACAATAGAAGTTCGTAGACTCCTTCTGGTAGGTCCAATAATCTGTGAACAAATTTTTAGCAAATTAGTGAGAATACAGAAATTAATACGATCACTGCAATATTTTCCGGGTAAAAAAACTTTGCTAGAAGGATTTCCCGTTGTATTACATTAGGACTTTAATTTTTTTATGTAAGTGAATAATCATACATTGAATTTGTATTATCCGTATTATTTTATCCGCCTTTCTTTTGACATAAATCTCCAAATTAGGAAAATATGTGCAATCGTACTCTTAATACATTCTTTTCTGCTTAAGGAGTCACCCAGCGACGCGAAGAGATTTTCGAAATTGTCCTTAGCCTTTTGTCGAAATTGGTCTAGGTGCTAATCGAGAGTGCCGTGGAAATTTAAACAATTTTGGACTCCCTATGAAGTTAATATAAAACATAATTCAAGTTTAGAATCCAAATCTGGCAATATGTTACCGTGTTGGTGGTTTAGCATGGAAGATATGGGTATTATCTTTTATACAAAAAGCTGATCTTCTCAGGGTATCTTGTCCCTCAGTTTTCCACGTAGGATAATGCTTGATAGCTTAAATTAAACCTTATATATTCCTCTTGGCGTGTGAGTACCCAGAATTGTACATTTCCTTTTCGTTCACGAGATATTATTCGATTTTTGCCAATTCGCTGTTTTTGTGGTTCTTCACGGTATAACTAGTTTTTAAATCATTTTTTTTTAAATTCTGCCACTCACAGTCCAAGGTGCTACAGTTATCTTCAATTGAAGACGATTACCCTGGACACACTAGTTAATTAAACAGTCAGTATGGGAAAAGAAAGTCACAGTTGATTCCTGTTGGACGAAAAATGACCTTTGTGCTCCTTTTAATTTCACTCCACGACCTCCTAGAATTGTTTAAGGTTTTGAGTCACCACAGTAGTTTTCAATCTCGAGTTTCAGTTTCTACTATCGTGGGGTGAAATGACATAATTGTATTAAGCAAATGACATTTAGCTCAATATGTTCTGCATAATAATATATACACTGCGAATGAAATGCATGATCAAAGAAATGTTGCTCTTCATGGTTCATTATCTTACAAGACATGCATTTCTAATTGATCTCATCTGATTTTGCCAACATATACTGTTTTTGCTTGAAAAATGCTGATCTGTTTTTATCACGACTGAGCAGCAAATAATCCTCTTAAAATTGGGTGCATGGGTGAACATTCAAATGTAATCAGAGATTGAGTTGAATCAAGTAGACTATCCCGAAAGAGCCACAGCTACTAAAAGGATGACCTCATGCATACTTTAATCAAATAAAAACCATTAATGCTCGTGTGGAAGAGATGCATGCAAATATGTCACGTGTTAAGGGTCTTGCTTTTTAAAGCAGTGAAACCTACTCTGAACTTCCAACAAGTGAAGTGTTGTATCGTTGGTGAGGTCTTAACTTGTACACTCAGAAAGAATACGTTTATGGTCTCTTTGTAACTGTTCAAGTGAAGATTAGTTGAAGAAAACCTCAACTGGATTGAAGTGTAAATACAATCGTATTTAATACATCATTTAATTTCGACACTACCCAATTAAGTTGACCCAGATACTGAGCATTATTTTGTGTCTGCCGAGCAAAAGGCTGAGCTTGATATTTAGCCAAGACTGGAAAACGTTTATGCTTAAAAATTAGTTTTATTCTCTTTTAAGATACTATTGTCTACTACTACTACTACTACTACTACTACTACTACTATTGTATTGTCTATAAAATTTTGTCGAATAATAAATATGATTCTCAGTTCACCATTACAATTAGACAACTTCAATTGGGAAGTGGACATGTTTTATTTTGATGTAAAATTTGTAGGAAATGTTGACAAGTGATAATCAAGTCTAGAATTTTACATGATTTAAACTGAAAAAGTATTTTAATTAATATTTATTTATTGGTTTCCAAATCATGATAACCTATAAACCTGAATGTTACTAATTGTCAGTGAAGAAGGAAAATGATTGAAATTTTATTCTTGGATAAGTGATTTCTATTTCAAGGGATCGTTCAGAACATTCGAAATGGAGTAGCCCGGTGATGGAAGTTATGCAAAGGAATAGGGCGAATGGTATTCCGAGTTCCCTTCGCTCTCACGAAGGATCCTTTTCCGATTAGTTCCAAATCTACAAGTGACGAGTACTTAGCGAATTCCTCAAAATCAAATTTCAGACCTTCCTGTGCTGGTCGAAGTTGGACAGTCCAGAGAGTGTATGGACTCAGAATTAAGTCCCCTGTTTCCAGTTTCTTGTAAACATTGTTCTTCCCTAGTCGCTGTTTGTTGTCGTCCCTTTCGAAGTTGTATTGGATTGTCAAATTCCCTCCAACCATCTCCTCCATCTCTTCGTTGTGTAGATACCTGGAAACACCGGAATGAGTCATTATCACCCTCAGAGAGTCCAATTTCTTCTTGAACTCCTTCTGCAGCGTCTCATTTCGAGCTTTGGGTTCAATCTCAGCGATCGTGAACTTGACTGCACTCATCTTTCTTTGGTATGTGAATTCCGGGGTCACAGAAATGGTCACAGGGTTGCCCAAGAGAAGCTCCTTAATCCTCCTTTCTTCATTCTCGACCTTCCACACGTGGAAAGGAACTGTGGAAGTTTTCTCTGAATTAAACTCGTTATGAATCAGAACTCCGTCGACAGCCTCAAACGCAGCAGACTTGTATTTCTGAAGAGAAGCAGTTAAACCTCTGACTCGTTTTGAAATGGAAGGAACTAGGAAGCTGTATATTTCGTCGACTGTTGTAGCCCCGGGTTTCATGTAGTCTGGAATTCCGGAAGTCTGGAGGTCAGTCTGGAATGCCTGCGAGAATGGGTATACCCATTGCTGGAAGGTTTGAATCACTCTGCCCCATTCAGAAAGGATCAAAGAAGCCTGCATTGCGATGCTGATTCTGTCGTAGAGTGAATTCTCAGGTTCCCCTAAAGAAATTTCATTCGCACGCGGACTGTTAATGTTGGCGATATAATCCGCAAATTGCATTTGTTCGTTGTACTGCTGGATGAAATCGTAGAGATCAATCATGAGTGTCATCGCCTCCTTAAGGTTTTCCACCTGAAGAGCGTACTGCCTGGCTTCGTCTGGAAAAGCCTGAGTAAAATCTTGAAGGAAAGAGTTGTATTCTCTGAGCGTCTTCTGTACTTTCCATTCTGTCACTCGAAGAAATACTGAAGACTGGTTGGCCATTTGACCGGCAGCTTCGTCCATCTCATCGATGATGGAATTTGTGAACGGAACCAGGAGATCGTCGACAGCTTGTTCGTATTTCTTCAGGGATTCGACTTGTTGGTGGGCTTCGTCGACCATCGCTGAGAGACGATCAATTTCTTTTTTGTCATTCTTGTGAGCAGTGTAAAGGGAGATTCCCAAACTAGAAACAATCTTCATTGCATTTTCGATGTTCTTGACGGCTTCGATAGTTTTGTTTCCGAATAATTGGGCGAGTTCCTGTTCCTCGGGTGTTCCTTCACCTGCCAGGGCTTTCTATGTAGTCCGAAATAAGAAAATTAAGTTAATTTGGATTTGGTATACACAATTACGTGGTTAATGATTCTGGATTAAGTTACCTCAATATTTTCAACCCTTTTTGTAAGGGATGTCTTTAAATCTGTCTCACTCTCTTTCACATCCTTTTCCAAATCTTTGAATTGTTTCATCGAACTCTTCGGTCCCTTTTCCTTTAGGGCAGTCTTCCTTTCTTCCAGCAGGACAATTTTTGGCTGCAATTGGTTGAGGGTTTCGTTATTGTTCTTCACCGCGAGCATAGATTCCGCAATGAGGGTATCCAATTCATCTAGTCTCTCTTGGCTGGTCGCTTTGTTCCTTCTCTCCATTTCGTCCGCCCATTTCTGTATAGACGGAGGGAGTGGGTTTGGGGGTCTCAAATTACCCGAAGAATCCAAAGCCATTCCTTCCGTCATTGACGCCGCTGATCCGATAATTGACCCAATTGGACCTCCCACAGGACCCCCTAGGATGCCCAGTACTGCTCCTCCAACCTTGAAAATGCTAAAGATACTTCTGAGGCCTGCTGTTTTCTTCATCTGCTCAAGTGCTTCTTTATATTCTTTCTCCGCTTGTTCCGCAGCCTCTATCATTCTCTTTACAGCTTCCATCAACTGGTCAGTTACCGCTCCAATTTCTCCATAAGTCTCGTTGATTGAGGGGTCAACTGTTTCCACGAGGAATACCATCGCCTGCTCAATCTTCTCACAGAAATTTTCTCTGTAGCGGCTTCTCTCTTCAGCCACTATCACCTTCGTTCCCGTCTCTACGTAATCCTCCAGACGACTTTCAATTGATTCCAGGTAGCCTTCCACGTTGACAACGACAGGAGTCCCGAAAACAATTCGCAGGGACCTCAGTTGATTCAGGGCCATTGTGTAGAGGAGAGAAATGAATTTTCTGTCCTTTTCGCTTATTGAGTCCCCTCTTTCATCACGAGAGCGAGTGTAGTTGTCAAGACGACCGAGGAAAGTTTCGTAGTGAGGAATGAGCCGCAAGGCCAACGAGTCTGTTTCAACCTCCTTGGAATTCTTCAGTTGCAGGTGGAGATCTTCGACGTTGAGTAGGTCCCGTGCAAAGTAAACTGGAGAAAATCCGTTGGCAACCTCCGGGCTGTTCTCCAGTTGCTTGATGAATTCATTGGGAAATATTTCCGATTCTTTTGGAAGGGCGAACTTCTTGTATTCGAGGGCAAGTTCGGAGTGAGAAAGTGTGAAAGTAGGTTTTTCGGGGTCTTTGGTTCCCTCAGAATTCCCACCTGTCTTTCCTGAAGTTCCGTCGGGCGAATAATCATATGATGAGTATGACTTGACATCCTCCCAAGAGCAAAGGCAGTTGACCATTCCAGTGACTCCCGCAACGTTTCCGT
>JAQGAD010001920.1:0-16193 GCA_034696625.1 Isotomurus palustris | reverse complement strand
TGTGTGTGTGTGTGTCTACAAATGTTTTCACACAGAAACGAAACTTATCTTCATCGTCTGTGGGTGTTACCTCCAGCCTACAACCACTACACTTTCTCCATAAACATAAAATAAGTCACTGCAGACTATGTAGACTTTAGTTGAGCTGCACTCCAGCATGTGAAATTCCCCTTAAAAGAACAACAGAGGAATATACAAAAGACTTGTTATTATTTTCCCTGTATTTAAAACCCCATTGACATGGTTTTCCAACAGTAGAACAATCGGATTAACACCCACATTCACTTTCATGGCTCAACTTATCCTGCTGAAGTGGGAGAAAAGATCGCTTTGAAATGGCACAAACACGGAAATCGTAAACTTTTAGTAGACTTCTTTTTCATTTTTCATGCTCCCCGTACTTCTCTCATACTTTAGTTTTTAACAGGCTCTTCTCCCAAAAGTATTACTTTCCTTCGAGTAATCCCTTCCACACACATTCACACACATCCCTTCTCTCTTACTTATTGTTAGTTAGTGTGTGTTAGTGTGTGAGTAGTTCTCAGTTCTCGCCAACCTTGGAAATGCCAGGTGACCTAGTCAAAATAATAAAGCTTAGACACGTAACCTCTACTTAATGAAGGCACTTGTGACTTGATCTAATTTTTCCTCTACACAAATCGTATAAATTTCCAGTCTACTCTCTCTCTCTCTCTACTCTACTCGCAATACGTTGTGTACGTGTCACTCATTGTGGAACACAAACTAGAGCAAAAGTGCAATTCCCTTCAAAGTTTAATTTATTGCTCACATCTGCACCAGACTTTTGTGTATCCGAGAGAAAGTTCAACTCGACCTCCCAACCTGAGTTAACTCTCTACTGAATGTCACGATTAGCATGCAAATCACCCAAGGAGAAAGTGAGAAATGCAACTCTCTTGATTAGCCCTCTTGATTGCCTCCTTTTGTTAATTGAAACTTCGTACGTTAAATCCCAAGCAGAGAGAAAATCCCTTTCACATTAAATAAAATGCACCTACACACGCTAAACTGCAGTGTTGAAGATTAGCTTAAATTAAACCCAGTGAAAGCAAAAGCAACTAACTTTCACTTAGAGAATGATTTTTGATTCTCCCATTATCTCCGAAGTTTAAGACTGAGTCGTTATCTTCTTTTCAGGTGCTGTGGCTCAGACATCGGGACACACATTTACTGTCAGCAGGTGCAGATGCTTATACCGCAGATTCACGATTTCGGGCTTTTCAAGCAGCTTCCACGTGGGGATTAAGAATAAGTTCTACTCGTCCCTCAGACGGAGGAGTCTATGAATGCCAGATCTCTACTACTCCGCCCATATCTGCCTTCACTTATCTGACTGTAGTCGGTAAGCAATCTATAAATTCTTCCTTCCATTTCTTATTATAAGCCTATATTAAAAAGCTTTGCAAAACAAAACTTAAAAAATAAAACGCAAGTCGCTTCACACAGCTTCATTTAGTATTCATAAATAGCTCAAAGCTCAATAACTTCGTGTGTAATGTGTATAGAGAGACCTTTCCCTTTCAAAACTTCCTTTTTTGGCAAAAAGTAAAAAAAAACTCTGAGTAAACTTTCTCTCTACGCGTGTGTCTATCTTCAGCCGAGGACAGTTTAGTCCTTGAAGTCACACAGCAGCAGTAGGAGCAGCATTGCCTAAACCTACACAGGACAATGGATGATGAGCATAAACCATGATAATATTATTATAGTCTTCCGCTCTGCCGCACTTCGACTTGTGCGTACGATGAAAGTCCCTTGGGAGCGTCTCTCGCACATATTGTCGTCGGTCCAAAAGTACAAATGGGACTCTCACTAAGTCAGTCCACCCTCACAAGTATTTGGTTTACAATCAGAGAGGTCAAAAACTTTAAGGCCAATTTATATCTATAAGTCTCGTATTATGGGACAAATGAACCAAGGAAAGTTTACTCTCTCTCTCTCTCTCTCCTGTAGTGGGAGTGATGTATTTCTCCTTTCTAGACTTCTTGCCCTCGCCCGTTGTACTTGTACTTGTAGTAAAGTCAGGGCGAAATCCTCCGGGTTGTATTTTTCTGGCCACTTGCCCACTTTGAAGGAAAGCTAGTGCCGTGAAATTCAAGTATTTTTCATGAAATTTTTTCCACAAGAAACGAGTAATCCCACAATGGAAATCTTTTCACTGCCAAATCCCAGACATTTCGGATCCTTCGTTATTGGCTTCGCTCTTTGGGTAAAGATTAGTGCGGTATGTGGACATGTGGAGAAAGTTTGAGAGTTGCAACCATCACACACAAACACACACACACAAGACTTCTCATTCAGCTTATCTGAAACGAAGGAGCTCTCTTATCATTGCATTGCCTTGTACATGGTTATGACATGACTCCCTGGAATGCTTTATACCCTCGTTCCACGTCTTTCCTTGCTTACTTTCTCCAACAAAACCAACCCATGGAAAAGTGATAAGATTCTATGAGGCATGAGAATAATACACGACTCGCTCTCTCTCTCTCTCTCCATCCCTTAAGTCTCCAGAATAATGTCATTACAAAACTAAAACGCTCCCTCTTTCTTATGCAACAGCGTTTTGCGCAATTCCCTTTCACATCAAAAATCGTCTAATGGTTACAATACTGTTTTCTCAGTCTGCCGGAAGCAATTACACAGCAACACACACAGTCAGTGGTCTTCTAGTCTCCTCAGCTCTGATTAACAGGTACAAACAGCATCGGCTGACTTCAGGCATCCCCTTGTCATTCTATAGCTCCGTGAGAAATCGCTAAACACACATAAACCAAACTGCAGTCAAGTTAGACACAATTTCATACCCATCACACAAATATAAATCTGTGTTGCACAATCAAATCGCCTTGTTTTGCAGTTGCAAGTTTAGTTTACACAAGAGCGTCACGAGGCTTAACATGCTGAAAATTCGTACTTACAAAACAAAACTCTCCTCTCTGCTTTCCAAAAATGAATCCAACCAAATCAGCGATTCCCATCCGGTCACTGGCTTCTCGCAATTCCCCGGAAGTAAAAGAAAGTCAACAAGAATTCAGGAACTCATCTCTTGTCAAGTAAACCCCGCTTCACTCTAAAATTCTTCTACTGCACTAGCCATTTCAACTGGAAAAAAACAATATTGCTTTCCCTTCTGTCAGAGAGGAGAGTAACAAAAACCCAACATGAAGTTAGCGGACCTTCTTTCGGGTGTACGTGATTTTCAACCAGAAAAACTCTCCCGACTTCCCCGTCCACAGGAAATCGTGCCCTTGAACGTTGAACTTACAGACTTGGGACAACCACGTATGTTAACGGAGACCCAAACTCCCAAAGTTTCAATTGTATTATTTGCTCTAGACATTAATACACTTGAGAGGAAAAGTTTCTCTACCATTTTGGTTTGGTCACACTATCGTCAACTATACTATCCCAGTAGAACACGACGAAGACGGTGACAGTCTTCTTCAAGTAGTTATTACTCGTTACTCGGCTCTCGGGCAAGAAATCTTGTTATTTCCTTGTCTTAGAACGGAGAGGAGCCCCTCTTAACTCATTGTGAAATCCAGACTTGACTTTTATTCCCAAAGTTTACTCTGAATTGAGATGTAATTAATTACGAGGAATTCGACACGTGATGTAAGTTTGAAGCTCCTCCGCTTACACTTACACAACGAACGCACATTAAATTCAGAGAGTCCGAACCTCGTAACAAAACTCTCCTCTGTATATACTTTCCCTCTTTATACTTTCTCTCTCGCTTTTTCCCTTTCCCATTTCCCCTTCTCTTTTCCCACTCTCCTCCATCCCCAGCTATTTCATTTTTCTACAAAGAAACTCTAACTGGTAAAGTTTAACTGGAGAGCAGAGGCACTTATTGTTATCAAAGTCATCAATTTAGTCTCTCAAAAACTACGTACACTGTTCCAAACCTCGCTCGAGGTATGTCAAGGCTTACACACAAATCCTTACACAGGATTTGATCGAAAGCTCAACTCTCAACCGCTGCTGTTGTAATAGTAATAGTCTCAATGCGTCAATAGTATTTCTTTCTCTCACTCTCGATTCTCCAGAGTTCAACTTCAATGATACAAAACACAATAATAAATGGAGTCCAAAGTCCAAGCAGTTCCCCATTATTTCGTTACTCTTCATTCTTGCGATAACTCGCGACTCGCGACTCTTATAAAATCCTAGCCAACTTCCTCCAACATTTATTTGTCATGTGTGTTGTTTGCTTATTTCCCATTTTTTCCTTCAGACTCCACAGCTCCCCACTTCCTTTGCACCCCAGAGAGCTAAACAGATTGAGACCAGGATGAAATGAACTATCTCATCCACTTACTTTTTACACAATAAAACTCAAAATTTAATCCCAGATGGACCAGAGTTCACCAGCTTCTTTCTCCTCCGATAAAAAACAGGTTTCTTTTGTATACCCCATACGTGTGTGTATTATTATATAGTAATAATATCGTGTGTAATAATATTAGGACATTGATACGACCTATATAGTCGCTATTATACTCTCCACAAAAAGTGAGTGAGACTTACCACCACCAGAAGAGCTCAGTGAAGTGATTTTATTGAGCATTTCTATTGATCTTCTCATACGTACTTCTTTGATTTTTTTCGTGTGGATTTGGACCACCTAGCCTATCCTTCTCTGTCGAATAGAGTCTGAGGAATATAAAGCACGGAGAAAGCGTATTCAATGGCAGGTTCTCAATATCTCAATTTATATTATATGATTCTTTACATCAAACAAAATGGTCCGCAGTAGTATAGTAAAGCGTGTGTAGGAGATTTCTCCCGTGGCTTGGCCCGACTTCCCACAGTTCCCAGTTCCCACAAACCCATATTTTATTGAAACACAATTTTTTGCTCCGTCCCTCTTCCATACAGATAAAGATGTACAACGACGTACAACTGAGGGATCTCAATTCACATCGTACGGTTCCCATCTGGAAGTATCTCTTCCAGCAGTGAACCATGTCATGTCTCATTATTAATGCCCCGTGGTGAGAGTCCGAGGCGGAGGTCAAATGTGTAACGATTGCCAAACTGATTGCCCTTCTGCATTGGAATTGGATTCTTCTCTTAGCATTTATGAATGGCTATTGTTTGTTATGTTTGTGTTTGTTCTGCGGACACTACAATCTACAATAGTGGTTAGGTAGTTGGACACGGAAGGCAGTAACACTTACACTTAAATCTCCAATACAGGTCACATGATTACACATTTATGCGTGTGTTAAAGATGAAACGAGATTTCTCTTTTATTATGTCGCAATTTTGTTACACCACTGAGGTATCTTCCGCCCTATTTTTCGTGCAGTATAATCCCTAATGAGCCATTTTTCGTTAATGAGCTTCATAACGGAACTTTACTGCCTTCTGGATGGCTTATCGTAATACCTAAACCAAATGTGCAAACTGCCTTAGCAGCACATCACAGTCAAAACGACCAAAAGACTTTCTCCGGTGGTATTAGTGGCAATAAAGATTGTGCAAAATTTTGTTTCTTACGACCACACACACACAGTCAGTCAGTCGTCTCAACGCAAACAGTCGTCTTGACCCTTTTGTATTAGTATGTTTTACGACTTCTTAGAAATATAGTAGTTTCCTGTAGTGAAAGTCCCACCAAGATAGAATCCTTACATCCACACTGCTATACAACAGCAGTAGCTGTGTAGCCTTTGTCTAGAATCTAGAGTCTAGAATCTAGAGTCTAGAGTGAGTCTGGGCTTAAACACACACACTCACAAGTACCTACAGACTACCACCAACCAAGACTACCCTCAAAGACTCGAAGACGAACCTAAGTAAACACACTTTATGACTTTGGTGTGAGAAAGCCAGGATTCCGAGAAGGTATAAACCAACGAAATGGGTATAAAAGAGTTGCTTTCACTGTCGAGTGTCGAGTGTAGCAGCCTCATTGGTCCCAAAGTATATAAAGGATAACGTAAGAGTTGTGGGATTCAAAAGGAAACACAAAGAAGGGTTACAATATTCCCTTGCAGTATTCCAGATGAGCGTAATGCTAATACTCATCGTATTTATGTAGACATATCTCGAGAAATACAATTCTACGTCTTCACTTCAAGACTCCAACATAACAGTCTGCAGAAGCTCTAATGCTTCTAGAGAGTCGGATTGGGACTAAAGATTCCCTAAACCAGCAAAGCGCAATATCACTCTCTCCTACTTCTTTCCTTCTTTCTTTCTAGATTTCTAGTCTTTTACATTTCACCCATGAAAAAGGAACGTGGTTTAGGGGAAAGAACGAGAATGTCAACGTGTGAACGGATAAATCAAAAATTGTTGAGGCTTTTTCCTCTCCTCTTCGTCTCCTCTACTTTCACTCTAGAAAGAAATCGACAAACTACTTTTACTTACTTTTTCTTGCGAAAATGAAATGTACTGTTATGTCGAGTTGACAGGTGGACGGAGCAGGAGAAGAGGTACAGAGAAAGTACAAGGAAGGGAGTGTATGTGTGAATGTGTGGCCCCGACAGAAGAAGAAGAGGTGGAGGTAGTTTGAGTAACGAAGAGTTAAGTGAACCTTTTTGCACCGAAAATAAATCACTTGATGTGTCCGAAAGCTCCTGTGTCGATTGTTTCTCCTAGTGCCATTTTTCATCCTATTTTGGACCGATCACTTAAACACGAAAAAGTTCAACCAGCTCTCTCTCTCCCTCTCTCTCTCATAGATAACATCTATCTACACTTAGATTGAGGCTTTACAAGAAGAATACCAAGTTTTTTTCCCTTGTATGATATCAATATCAAATCAAATATGAGTAAGTATCACGCATCTCAGATTTGAGTCAGTCATTCGATGCGACTAGAGAGAGGAACGGATGAAGAAACAAGAAAAACAAGTTTTTTACTTTGTTCCTCTTTCTCGTATGTTGTACGATATTGTTCATCTTTTCTTCCTGTCAGTTTGACTGAATTGGACAAAGTGGAGTTTCAAAACTTCGTAGGCTGTACGCTGTACTACACAAGGAAGGAAAAGAACCCCATTTCTTCTCGCCAAGTCTCCCATCCCATCGAGTGTTTATAATTTTATAGAACACGAACCAACTGAACGAACACTGCTACACGAAAGAAAGGAAAAAGAATGACCCATATATTTCTCTTGCTCGAATTCACTTCGACACTTTCCTCGTTCACTTTGACGCTTTGATAGGTCAGCATTTTATAAATCTCTGTTGAGGTTATATTGAAAAATTGGGAAAACATTTCATCCTTCAAAACCTTCGAAACGGTTGAACGCCAGCAGCCAAAGAAGCGAACAACGGAGAGTCATCTCATGTCACTTGATCTCCGTGCACACTGGCCAGTAAACACGTATCCGTGTATCCTTCCATAAACTCCTCAGCTTGTTTGTCCAAATTGTCCATCTACAAAATAACAAGGATCGCTATAAACCCCTCCTGTTTTCTTTATCACTTCATGTGGACATAAACGGTTGTTGTTCTCATTTCTACATTGTTTGTTTCTCTGTCCTTTCTCTCTCTCTCTAACATTATTGTTCTCCTCTCTCTTCCCATCATTATTTCATTCCTTACTACTTGCACTTATCATTTAAAAATACATTGTTATGGTACACCCAACCTCGACTGAGTAGGTCGACACAGTAGAACTCGATGAATCCAGTCAACAAACAGGAGAAGTGCCACGAAACTGGAAATGATTATGACACTCCCCAGCTCTAGTCTTGCATAAATAACTTTATTCATCGTGTTATTATGATACTCCCATCTATTCTTGCATTTCCTTTGTGAGCTCTCCTCAGCTCAAGATCTTTCTCTTTCTACGAATCTAATTTCTTATTCCACAGAGCCTTTACAGTCTTCGCTGACTCTCTCTCTCTCTCTCTCTCCAGTCTTTTACCTTGTATACACAGCACAGAGTTCCCTCCACCAAAGATCTTTGACTTGAGGTTTTGACTCTAGTTTATGGATTGTGCGTGACCGACTTCCTTATCATTACCATGCTGAGCACCAAACTGAGGCCCAAAGTAAGCGGAATCCTCAAGCAAAAGGTTTAAAATTCCTCCAAGGAGGTTACCAAAACTCAACCAAAAACCAAAATATTTCGTACTGGAACAACGAGGCTCATATCATTTCCAGTAACACTCAATACGTGAGGACACACGGCTTTTTGCACCCCTCCTCTTCCAAATAGCTCAGCATCAGTGTATGCTGTATGCTGTATAGTGTGGAGGCTATCCCATAAGTTCCAGGAAATAAAAGGTTTCGCGAACCCTGCAAAACTTTCTTTCCTTCGTGCCAGCAGGTTAGGCTGGGAGTGTATCAAATAGTTTATCGGAGTCCGATCACGTACACAAAGAAAGGTTTCCGTTCGATCAGCCTACAGCTCCTCAGTTCCGTTGTGTACTGCTACTTCTATACTTTCACTACTTTCACCATCAACCAGACGATTATGGGAGACACAGCCAGAAAGGAGAAGACCCGACAGTCAACAGTGGCACACAGTCTTGAGTCTTGAGTCTTGACTCTGTCTGCCAAACTGCCAATGCATCTTTCTTATGCAGCCGAACTTCACGTTCACTAAGCTCACATTAATACACACGAGATAATCATCGCACACTGAAGGAAAACAATTTGTTTGTGACACAACGTACATAAATTCAGCTTAGGAAATTCATCTCATGACCTGATTTCACTTGTTTTTGAAGTATTGAATTACCTACTCCTTGTTCACTTAGTCAGCAGTCACTTCTGCCGACTAAGCTCTTTGTGCAACGAACCGTGTGTGTGTGGGCACTTTTTGCACAAATTTTGACCAATACACATTACTTTCCACGGTTGAGTAGTCGTGCACGTCACTCCATTTCCGGAGTTGACGTCGTTCGCAAACTAGATGAATGTCATCCAACTTCCCATACACTCTCTTGTCCTTACTCCAAACTCCAAACTACAACCTCCGTAGTACATTGTAATAATTTACACGGAAGTACAAAAGTAAATAAATGTGAAGTCTCTTTTTTGCATGCCTCTAACTTTCAACTTTACTATTTATTAAACTGACTTGGAGGTACACACGCAGTGTAGCCGTTTATTCGCTGACACACACATAATATTTTCATGAAGACAGGTTACTCACACACACACGGTAACCTCGTTTGATGAAGCATTCCTTTGCATGCGTGCCAAGGACTACCAAATATCGTCACAAAAATTTAGGATCCGTTGTGTAAATCGAAAGCGAAAGCTTGGTGAAAGCTACGGCCGAGAACTTCATGTTCCTTAATAGACAGGCTGCTGTGTGTAACCACAAGGATGAGAAGAGGGAGATGAACAATGTTTCCTTACTGCTGACTGCTGACTAAGTCTCTACTTCTTCTCTACTTCTATCTAGAACTCTAGAATTCTAGGATGGAGAGATAGTCTGTAGGAGATAGAATCCCTTCCAGTATCATTAAAACTTTATGAAACTTTGCCACCACTGCCACCACCACCACCCCATCCTAAAGAGCGTGACGAAATGGCACGGAAAATTTATGACGAAATGTAGTTTAGGACTTCTTAGGTTCACTCTGTAGAAATATACTTTCCTATTCACTTTGATATCCTTCTTGTGTAGTCTCGAGCAGACACGTTCTTGTGGAGAAAGTTCTTTCACTTTGGTAGTCAAAATGTCCTGTGATGTAATGCACTGTTAGGAAGTCTCTCATCTGAGATGCTTTAATTTGAGTGGATTAGGAGCATAAAGAAAGTGTACGGGAAAGTGAGAAGAGGCACTCCATCATAATCGCCATGTTCTTTAGGACACATCACCATGTTGATACTGTCACGACTTTCGGAAGTAATTTATTCACCTTCTGCAGGCACGTAAGAATGAAATGTCACCTCAAGTGTAGCCTCACGACTCACCAGGCTCTCCTCTGTACCTCAACACTCGTTCACTTCCACTCGTCTTTACTCTTTACACACGGGAAACTTTCTCCTCTTGTTATTTCACTGCACTTCGTGTCAACGTCAACAAATAATTACCCTTCCTATTGCACAAAAAGTTTAAGCGAACTTGGATCATCACCAGCACCACTTCAGTCCGAGGAAAAGGTGTTGCGCATTCATTCATTCCCCATAATAAACTACCCCGTTCCTTTCTCAGGTAACTCATCAATATGGTAATCCACAGGGGAATTACTTTTACGCAACTTATCTGTTCTCAAACAAAGTTAAAACTTCTGAGACAAAACAACTTGTGGAGGATCCTTCTACCTTTCAACCAAAACTCCAAAGAGTAGTATATATACCTTTCCCTGTAAATAAGTATTATATTTATATAGAAAGCTGTTAGCCCTTCAGTCATTCACAACTTTCACCGCGGAGAAAGTGAAATTGACAGGAGTTAGTTGAGTTGAGTTCGTCACGGGCAATTAAATGAGGTGTACCTCTCCCTACCACAAAAATGTTAGTGGGATTCCTACATGAGGACGCGGTAGCCTGCGAGAAATCTATCACCAAGAGAAAGTAAAAGTAGCCTTCACCCGTATCTTCAATGAAATCACGTTCTTTTCTCTGCCTCATGAAAGTTTGAGGAATCCTTCGAATTCACTACATATTTATGACCTCTCCAGCTTCAGTGCAGTTTCAGTTTTACATATTCCAGGGTCATGATACCCTTCACACGAGCATCTCCCATTTAACGACCCCGCTTTTATACACTTTCCCCTGTAAACTAGGCCACTACACGAGCATCTGAATTACCTTTGAGGTTTGGATGATTCAGAAAGAAATCCCAAATCCAATGCTCGAAAAAACGCAGTCAAACCAGAACTCTCCTTCATCTAAATTCTCAAAAAACGTGTATAGGAGAAATACACCAGTATATTTATTTATAGTGTTCCTAGTGAAAGCAGTAAGCACACCCACCACGAAATCCTTTCAGAATTGTACTTAGCCGTGGAAATAGAAGCAGAGGTAGTTCTGGCAGCCACGTAGGAAGGAGGTGGTCTCTAGTAATAGTTGAACTCAGTTGAAGCATTTTAATCTCACGAACGTCTGCATCATCATCATCATCATCATCACCGCCGAAGTAATGAACGTGTAGAAGCAGAGGGAAAGGAGCATGAAGAGTGGATGAAGCTTCAGAGGAATCGGAGTGAAGAAATAAAGGAGAGAGGGCGAGTAATTGTAGTGAGATTATTTAGAGGAAAGAGTGAGAAAACCAGTGAGTTGAGTGAAAGACTGATTGCACTTGATGACTCAAGGGATGAAGTCATTTCCTGCGAAAATTCACAGAGCCCAGTTTTTTCATGTAAAGTTCCTTTCCTACTCTCTCATTAGTTTATTGTGATAAATCAACCCATTCTCTCCCTCAGTTCCTCTGTCTCCGTTCCACATTTACATCACACTGCCTTATATTTAATTCATAGCTGGATGAACCACCCAGAGACGCACTTCGCCCGTTCTCCCACAGGCCATTTCACTCCAGTTGTTTCCTACCAACGTGTAGGAACTTTATTTGGTGCCACATGCACCTCAATAGACACCCTAAATGAAGTCAAATCAAAGTAGTCGCACTACTAAACTACTAACTACCAACTACCAACCAACTGCCAACTCTACCAAATGCCAATGTGGCAGTGGCAGTGGCAGTCGTGTGGAGAAAGTTCCCGTTTCAAACATTCATTTATAATATATCCCTCCAGACACACAACTTGTAAAAGTTCAAAATATTATTCAACACGCTACAATCCAAACCGAAGAAGCAACGTGGAATTATTATGGCTATAGATAAATAAGCAGGCACGCCAGATTTCAAATCAAACTTTATTTCCTGTCTAGTCTCACGTCAAAGTGAAAGTTGACTCACTTTCCCCGTACGTTTACGTTTATTTCTCCCTTTTCCTAACTTTTGTAATCGTATTATTGGCTCTTTCTCTCACTCACTCTTTCCTTTTACTTTCCCCAGAATAAAATTGGTACTTACGTATCACCAAACTTTGTTAATGTTTTTACATTCATGTCATCCCAGCTAATGTGAATTTTATGATACATTTCCCTCTCGTACGCCTCTCCGTTTTTGCTGCAACTCTGTCTGCATTGTCTTACTGCATAAAAGAATTCACCATACATCGTCCCGTTCCATTTCCTTCGGATCGTTGGACGTACTTTATCCATTCACATATGTGAGATCAAAGACAATAAATTACTCAACATTCCTTTCTCTCACGTTAATTGTCGGAGAGCTTATAAATACGACCCCCATGCATCCAGGGCATTTGTTCGTTGTTCCAGTTATTTCCAACCGAGTGATGACTGATCGATTTCATTCGCTAGAGAATTAAACAAGGTCACTACTAAAACAAAACACTTTACTGCGAGCATATTTTATTTTCCTCTGCAAGCCCGAACCCTTTCACCCTATTTATACATCTGTGTGTAAATATTTATTTAAAATTTCAAGTGAATTCGAATAGAGAACAGCAACCACAGGAATTAGTGGGTTACTTGCTCATCCCACTGCAGAAATCGAGTCTCTATTGTCTCCCCTCGTGAGTTTGAGTGTTTGCATTTCATAGATTTTGATAGGGTTTTGCTCACTCATGCCACCATCATAAATAAAGTTTCCACACCGAGTTCTACAAAAAGAATAGATCTCACTCTCCACTCTGCTTTATGGTATTGAAGTCTATTCTGTTACACATATGTGTGCCAGTGACTCAAAGATCTCTACGTTCCACCGCTCCTCTCTCCTCATCTGCTCAGCTGCGAGTATAAAAACAAGAGAAAGTTTGGAAAATGAAAAAAGGAGATTTGTGAGACAGGAGCTTTGTCTCATAAATCAAAAGCACTGAATGAATTTCACGGGTAGTCTGTTTACTTTTACTTCTTACGAGGAGAGAGACCGAAAGAGAGAGAGAGAGAGAGGAGTGCACAAGTAATATTTACAATGTGAATATGGATCAGAATGAACATTTTATAATGCCGAATCCTCTCTTTTCTCTCTTCTCCTGCTCTTTTGTTCCCTATCTTTTTTCTCCCTGACAAAAACAGAAATTGTCACAACCAGGCAGAAAGCACGATTTCGAGTATCACATTATTGCCCACCCAGCTTTGCATATCACATCGCCCGAGAGTAAATAATTTGTGTGTCAAACAGTAAATCGGTAGAGAGAAAACTAATAATAGATTCTCAAACAATACACACTGCATACAATCACAAATCACAATACAATTCACAGTAAACGTCACAATTATTCCTTCTGGAACAATTCTCTAAGGTATTGCGGGAATCAAACCATTAATGAGATTATAGTAACCTACTGAATCAACTTTGACTGAAGGCCTCTGCCTGCGAATTAATTCATATTGGTTTCAAATCCATAAGTAAATACATCCATCACTGTCTAAAGGCTATTTTCGTCTATAATTTCCCTATAAATTTCTTCACAACTCTACCCACACTGTAAGTTCGCAAATTGCCACAGCTTTAGCGTATTTTCATCCACCTAATATTGACTTACTTAAGATATATCTGCATGTGTGGTATGTGTAGTATGCAACACTCAATTCAAATTTAATAAAGGAAAAAGGCACTCATCTCTCCCTTTTCTCTCTCAGTTTAATACTGCAAGGCGGATTTAATTCTTTCTTTCAATCAAATTAAATCCTCTTTCTCTATCAAGAGTCTCTCTCTATCAAATTCACAAATAGAGATATCTCATGTAAAGCACATCTCTTCATTCCTGCGTCAGTCAATAAAGAACTGAGAACTGGGGAATCAACTAAAATTTGCATAAGTCTTATTGATTTGCCTACCGAATAAACCGAGACCTAGATTTTTCTCTGCCTCAAGTCATTCTTCATATCCTTTTTGGCTCCAAAAACTCCATAGTCCATATCACATATCCTGCCTTTCAATCTATCGAATTTCACTGTGCTCGTCATCCAGTCTTTTTTTTACTTCTCTGTATTTCCAACTACACGAAGGAGAACTTGAAATTCCTCCGTTCTTCAACTCTCTTCACTTTCAACGTTCTCTGTTCTTAATTTTGCACCAATTCAGAACTCAACCCAGATTACTCCTCATGTACTTCGTATCTCCAAAGACTAGTAAATAACTAGAAAGACGTTTCCACGTCTTCGTATTCTGAGTATTCTCATTTTGTCTCTCTCAGCATTCGGCCTCCGTTGGTATGTTCCTCTGCTCTGCATCGTCAAATAAATAATACTATCGCTTTCTCTTGCTTTCTCCGTCGATTTCTCCTCTAAAGCTTCGATATCCCTCCAGATGCACGATAAGTGTTGTTCACTGTTTACAACAAGATACCATGACACGGCTCTGAAGCACATGTAAATTTTTATGGTGAATTCAACTTCTGAGCTATCGTTATTGCTTTATGGACTCCTCTCTGTATCCTGGGGCCGCTTTCTCTAATCAAATTCGTAAACCAAACGATGCCGAATGTCGATGTTCAGTTTGCCTACTCGTAGAAATGTTTGTTTATCCCGTTCTTTTCCCTACGCTTCTGTCGTAAACACTTCAAAATGAGCACAAAGGAGTTATGTAATGAAATTGAGTAAGTACTCTCCAACTTTTCATTGCGCAACAATTCGCGTGTTGTAAAGAAGGTTACTTTAATTTCAAGTGAGGCTTCACCAGAATGCTCAAAATTTAATCACAAGAATATTTGCGAATACACAAAACACTTTCTCCCTTTAATCCCTGTGTGTCACTTCGTTAGTACTTTTCATACGAGTAAGCAGATTCTCACGCAAACGCAAGTGCAGAATGACGTCTATTTGCATTTATTTTCTGAAGATCTAAAGGCTTCCCTCTCTATGAACTCATACACGTAACATAAAACATAACACACACACAGCTACGGATTATGGACTATCGTATTATCTCGTGCTTTCACTACTTGTCTACACAGTCTACACAGTCTAGAGTTTAGTTGCTGCAAGAATACACAAAGTGAAATTGACAGATAGATTGATCTGCAGTATAAATTACATCTCCGGACCAACGACGGGGTTACGAATTCAGCGGAGCTCATCATGTTGTATTAAGCTTTTGTAAGTCGTCGGTGGTGCAGGAACACTTTTTCCTATTCGTTCACGTAGGCTGCTCCGATATTTTGGCAGCTTCAGTCACTCAACCATGACTTTGTGGAGTAAAAAGGATAAAGGAAGGAAGATGATGGCTGAATTCCAATTGGATTCGATACTCGTTTTCTTCCCTCTGTCTGTATACTCCTCACAGCCCCTGTCTGTCTCCCTACTCCCTCCATATACGGCAATAAAGAACTGATATTAAAAGGCAAATGGTAGAGGGGGACAATAGACTCTAAGATCCTTTGTGCATCTAAATCTTGCCAAAATTGGCTACATTAAGTAACGAAAGGGAAGATAATGTGGGCTGTTTCAGATGAGCGATTTATACCTCACCAAAGCCAACGCCAACGCTCCACACAAATTCCAAAGAAGACCCGCTTTTCCCTTTTTCTCCACATCCTCACACACAGACACAAAAATCTTCATCATTTATGCAACTTCTTATCTTTCTAATAGCATCACCCGTAGATTCGATTTATAATGTGCAAAATTGCGAAACACTACATCATAAAGTGTTTACTACCAACCGTACACCTCTATCTTTATTGCGAATTGCGAATGACTTACTTCCACGCGTTCTCCTTCATTCATTTATTATTACACGCTTTCACCACTTCACTACTATATATTATCCCTCACGGATTACTACTACTTCAAACTTCTCACACACACACTTCTCGCATTTAATTCTTAATGGGAAACAACATCACACACTTAATCTACTTTTTACCACACTCAAAAGCAAAATGTAATCTGTAATAATACATCTACCTACACTGCTATTCACCAAAGTAAAAGTAGCGTACAAATTACATAGAGAGAAAGTCGTACGAAGAAACTTTCCATACAAATTCAAGAAGAGGCCTCTCCTTCTCCTTTCAAAGGTTCCCAAGTAGGAAAAGTAGGTGGATGCCAAATTGGAACGGAGAGAGAGAAAAAGAAAAACTTGTTAAAAGTAAACAAAGAAGTGTGACAACTTTCCCTTTTCATGAAAGAACAATATCCTTTGGCCTTTTCGACCGAATGAAACGGAAGAGGAGAAAGCAAGTTTATTTACAAACGCAACCAGGAGAGAAATGTTCCAAC
>JAQGAD010001919.1:0-16208 GCA_034696625.1 Isotomurus palustris | reverse complement strand
AGGGTTATCCACGGTCTGAAATCGAAAAGGTTTAGAGTAAATATTAAAATGAAATGTGGGAAAAGGTTTTGACGTTGATGAGAGACTCCTACACATTCCGAGACGACTGCAGGAATCATACGGTCGAACTTTTCGTTGTCAGAAATGTCAGGCTCCTCAAATTTCCATCCTGTCCACTCGAACACCTTCACGCGAATGCAAAGTTACTGTGTGTGCAGTCGATAGCTTTTTCGAAAATTTCCTCTACTACCTTTAGGTCTAAGGGATCTCCAACCAATTCCTCTGAAATTCTAGTGAGTGAATGGCAAGCAGCCATTCCTGCTTCCATTAACGCGAAGTTTCCTAAAGTCCTGGACGGATTTTGAGCTAAAACATCTCCAAAGTTGGAACCAACAGTTGGCAAAACTGTCCGTAAATCGAGACCTTCTTCTGTCAGTGTTCCTGTCTACAGTCATTTAGTTTCAAATCAAACTGGCTGAACAACAACCAGCAAAGAAGTGAATCTGGAGACAACTTACTTTGTCAAAGCAAACACAATCGATGGATCCAGTGACAGTTACCGTGCGAGGACTCGTGCAGTAAATTCCTTTGTTTTCAAGCCTTCTTAGTGCAAAAATCCGTCCTACAGTCATTGCTGCCGGAAGTGCTGGTGGGATGACGATGGTTATGAGATCTAGAGATTGAATGATAATCGCTCGCACAGTTTCTTCTGCCTTTACCTGCAAGTAAAAATTGTGATAAACAGAAGTGTGCGAATGAGGCGGTCGTAGACTTTCTGTCGACTATTATTCACACCTTCCACCAAACACTGCCCAAGAATCCTACAGACGCGATTGCAGCCATAACCCCGACAAACTTGTAGGAATCTTTCTCAAACTTGTAGTCTGCTGGTGGAGGGTACAAAATTGATCGCACAAGGAGACCTTTTGTAGTTAAAAATCCTGGAACAAGAGATTGCAAAGTGAGTTCGTAATTAAGAATACGTTCTGCAAGAAGAGTGGAACCTGCGTACCTGTTCTAATGACGGCAGCATGAACCTTCTCATGTCCGTAGTAACGAGTTTGGATGACTTTTGTCCCACAGAAGAGTGTGTGCCTCCCGTGTTCCCGAATGTTGTATTGAATGTCTTCCTGGGGCATCGGAGTCTTCGTGACAGGAACACTTTCACCTGATGGAATTCGAATAAAACTTGTTGAGGTCGAGGTAGCTCGGTAACCATAAAAGGTAAAAGTACCTGTGAGCATGCTCTCATTAACAATGCAGTTCCCAGACAAAAGCACAGCGTCGCAGCTAATAACCGAGCTGTGTGGAGGTATGACAATCACATCTCCTGGAACAAGACTCTCAGAAGCAATGACTTCATACTTTCCTTCTCCTCTGCAGACTTCCACTACGTCTGAAGAGTGGACCGTTTTTCGTAGTCTCGTTTGATTCTATCAAAATTCGGAGTGTCAGAATATGAAAATGATGACAGGAGGAGAGTTTATTGAAGATTTTGAGGCAGGGAAATGTACTTGTCTGGTCTGGTAGACTGTGGATGTAACACCAGCAATAGACATCAGGATGATTGCAGCAGCATACCAGTAATAATAATCAGAGAGCCAGAGAGCAATCGAAAATACTTGAAACACGTAAAAAGGATTGAGAATTTCGAGTAAAAGAAGCTGCAGGATTGGAGTAACTTCGATTCGGATCTCGTTATTTCCGAACACCACTCGTCTGTTGCAATAAAACAGGAAGTTAACATTGGATATTTGCCTTGTCCCACTGATTTAGAGTCATGCAAAAGGGCATTTTGAAACGGTGAATTACCTCTGACTCTGCTCGGAAGCATTTAACCCAGGAAGACTGTGCAGGAATTGAGCACTCGCAGTTTCCATCGCTTGAAGTTTCTTGAAAGAATCAAACTTATCGTCCCACACGTAACGGAGTTTCTTGCAAAAGAAGTAGCGTAGAGTGTTACAAGCTACACAAAAATAAAAAAAGATCATTGTGGAAACGAAAGCGTTACATGGGCATTGATAAACTTAAATACCTCTAATATTTCCATCTTCTGATAGCAATGCAATGGACCCCACTTCCGAATTTGGGCGAAGGTGAAAGACTTTCTTCACATGATTTCGCTTGTAATTGTGCTTCCCGTAGGTTTCCTTGTGTAATTAAAAGATTACGTCATTTTAAGTGTAATCGTGAATTTAGTGTGGGTGTCATCTTAACGAGCTTACTCACGAGGACCAGCACCCTTTCTGCTTTATATAAGGCACATTGTGTGTGTGTCGAATATAACAGCAAATGAGGCCACCAATGGAACACAAGTCGAAGAAGTCCTGCAGTACAAACAATGCCAGTCCAAGTAACAAATGTTTTGAAGTTGTTTCTGGTGTAGCCAAATATTTCCATTTGATCCTCGTCTCCAAAATTCAAGAATTCCTGGGCTTGTTTCTTTACTGCAAATAAACTATTTTATGGAATTTTTGTAAATCGATTAGAAATTGTAATTAGAAGTGAATTACCGTTGTTGGCCATTTTAGACGAGGAAGTGAGTCTATTTAAGACTACCACATGTGGAAATGAAAGGGAATACCAACCACCTGAGGCAAATTACTGAGAATAAATGAATAATAATCTGTCTGCTCCAGTGAAGGACTACCTACAGTCAACCACCGAGACATTTATTGTGTACTACCAATTTGTGTATTATCATCGTGTACTGAATACTTTGGTTGTGTATTTGATAATGACTTTGTAATGATAATTTGATAATGTAGAGAATGGGAAAAGTGGAGAGTAGAGTCACTAACTAAGTCACTAGATATACAAATCAGAGCACACTGAACTGTGAACTGATGAGTTGACATAACTTATAGTGCTCGTGCTCACTGTGGAACTGAAATACTTAAATACATAAAGTCTTGTAACGATAACCAATGTGATGTTGCATTCTCGTGATATTTCCGAACTAAATGTTAGTTATTTAGATAAAAGTAAATTAGTGTACTGTTCATCGTAACATCACTGAAAGTGTCCGGACAAAAAACTCACGCGCAAGAAATAAGTAATGAGATTGTGAATTGAGTTTATGAATTATGCATGAATGCGAACATGTATCCATAATTAACTTAATTAATATTTTGCTGATTCCTGCACTTTTCTCACTTTCATAATTGTGCTCTCTTGTTTACTCATCTTCATCAAGTACGTTTGTATGGAAAAGTGAACTCATGACTGCAGAATTGGATTCACCTCTTATTTTGAATTCAATTCTGTTACATTCGATTATTTAATATCAATTGCAAGTTAACAATCTTGTACAACTTGATCATATTATGGCACTTTAAAGCAATAAATTAGCTTGGTTATAAATAACCGAGTTAGATTCATCTTGATCCTGATTTATTGACGAAGACAGATACTTATTGGAACTTTGTTTGCTTCTTATGTAAGTGTAGGTGGCTTGAATTGCATCAGTATAAAAATGTACGTCAATACAGTTCCCACGATCTATGCGGACAGGACAGATGAAGAATAAATACTTTCACAAATGAAATGAAAAATAAATTCAATAAGTTTTAGCTTACACCGATGAGAAAGGAATATGAAATGATTGTCGTATGCACTCTTGCACCTAGAGGATTAAACGCAACATGGTTTTGAAGAATAATCCAATTTAAACTGCTTTGGTTGGTTGGCTCTTTGTTGTATTGATTGAGAATAAAAGCTTGCAGCTGAGAAAACTGAAAATCAAATAATTATTATACTCTGCTGAATTCTATGGCAGCTGAAATTTGAAACTTTACGATCATTCTTACTTTCTTCCTTGCCTCCGAGGCAAAAATTATTGCCATGATATGAGTGGCTGCGAAGAACAAAAACCAAAGCCGCAACAACAAGCTTTTGCTTTCGGAAGAGTCACTGCTGAAAGCCTCATCTCCAACTATGAATTGGAAATATCGGCTGAATTCTGCCATGAAATCCAGAATTGTCAGGAGGTGAAAAACCGAACAAAACTCGTTTTGCAAATCCACCAACAATTTCGCATCCTTGTATGCTTCATTGACCTGTAATTAGAGGGCTGCAAGTGAACCTCTAGAATGGTTTACTCAGATTTACCTTTTATGCTGTGCACTACCATTTCAAACACATTAATAGATTCCTCATGGGCTTCTAAATATTTTACAAAATCTCTGCTGATTCCATACATCAAAGTGCATCCTACGAAGCTCTGAAGGTACACGATCCACTGGAGAATCGTATCGTAAAGTAAAATCAGATGAACGGAAACAAGTATGACAATGTTAGAGGCTTGTGAGTCGTTGTCCAGCTTAATAGTCTGTCCTGCGAATGAGAGTTTAGAAGAGGCAATCATTTCGGAGAACGGTACCACTACATTAGCTATGGCAAGCGAAACGCTGATGGATAGAACTGTGACTGTAGCAATAAATTCCTACGTAAGAGGAAATGAATTCATCATTTTGCATTACTGAGACAATCAAATGAGATAGTCATGATTGGCAAGATTACAATTGTATTCTGCTTGTGTTCTCGACTCCACATTCGCTGGCTTGTCATTATTCCGTCATTTAGACAAGGGATTCGAAAACCGTAAGAGATACTCCAAGCGAGCCCTATTGCAGTCCAAGCTAATAAAACTGCTATATTGTACAACTGAGATGGGTCTTCTTTCACTGGGACTTCAAGACTGGAGCTACGATGAACAATTAGAAAGTGGTAAGCGTTACAGCACAGTTGCACTAACAGCCACAATATCTTAATGACGGAATTAATAGCATCATACAAGATAAACACGATGTTCTTAATTTGATAAAGTAATAATATTATGCATCTTACTCTTTTGCATTTAGATGAGACGAGAACAAGCACATTGTTTTCATTGTAAACTAATTTGTAAGGCGAAAGGAAAAGGTAGTAAAGGAAATTGTGATGTATACGAACGCAATGAAATATACTCGTCTGGAAAGGTTGATGTGGAGAGCTCCGGTTTGTAATGGCTGATTTACTGGATTCAATCGATTCGTGAGACATTTTAAAAAGCGACGCAGCAAAAGTACAGCAGTTGAACTTTGCTTGATCGTACTACTAATCGAACTGTGCTTATAATCAGATTCGAGATAGATGCTTCTGCTGCGCACATGTTCCCAACACAATCATTTATTTTATAAATTGTTCTTTCAAAGCTAGATGGTAATTCCGAAATTACGGAACTTCGTCCATCTAAATGGGCACAGCCTAATTGACAATAAAGTGTTCCTGGAAATGCTAATTATACTTTAGGTAATGAAGTAATTGGTAAAATAACAAAATGAGTAGTTGATAAAATAGCAAAAGGAGTAGGCAGTAGTTGGTCAAATTAATTAATTAGTAGGTAAGTTGTGTCATCGTGTATTTTTGGTGAATCCCCCATTCGCATTTTTAGCATGACTTCAGCTTAATTGCTGGGTTGCATTTAGAATATTTTGATCATATCTCTTCAATTATACTGTTTACTTATACGGTATATACTGTGTCAATTAAAAAATATATAATATACAGTGCAGTAATTGATTGAATAATTCATTACGCACGACCAATTAAAGTGATGTATTTGTTAAAGGCGTTCTGTACAACTTCGTACAGAAAATCTTACGTCTTTCACTGCCAGTGTAGTTATGTTGTGTAGGCATAACTTAGAGAATTGGAGAAAAGTGTTTGATGATTTGATGTGATGGGCTAAAACTTGGCACGGTTGTAGAAGAAAAAATCTATAACCATCTATCCCCTGTAGATTACATCCGTGATATGATTGGCGATGTTCGTGCTGTTATGCATGGTTCAAAGTTCAAATATGTTCGAAGTTGGGAGTCTTGGGAGTTGAATGACAGTAAAAAATCTGTGGGAACAATACCAATTATATTTCACTTTAAAATATTCCTTCTTAGGCTTTCCATGTTTAGCTTTCCAATATTTCTTCAGTTTGAAACAAGTGGCGACAACAAAAAGGAAACTTTAGTAGGGAATAAAATGCTCTTCGTAATTATAAGTAAAAAACAAGCTCGATTTTTTCGTTTTTTTCAGTAGATACAATTTAATAAATGTGGTTATCCGCCAATATTTATGTCATCTTGGTGGAGTGTGTTCGATAAGTAGTAAGTTGCCTTCACAGATTCATCGTTATTGAATGAAGGATCTTTCAAGTACTCGGCCCATACCATAAACCACACCCATCCAGGTTGGTTTTGAAGGATTGACGGAGTTGGCAAGGATCCAACCTCTGCAAGGGCTATTGGCTTCCCACGGGCTACTTCCAGCATTTTATTGTAATGATCAGCAGAAGGCTGACGATTCATCCACACATCCAAAGAAGCTACATCAACTTGACTGTCATCGGTTGGCCAATAAGACCCTATGGAATCCATTCCTACGTCCTTGACACACCAAACCCACACGAGATTGTTGAGCCCGTGGTACCTGAGAAGATTCCATAACTGCGGTCAATAATTGCGTGGTATATAAATTAAGTGAAAAGAGATTTACTTCGTTAAGTAGTCGTGTGTGATTTGGTAAAGCTTAATGCTTCCGTTGGAGCCAGGACGCCCACCCCACCAGGACCAGCCTTCATTCATTTCATGAATTGGTCTCCAAAGGGCAACCACTCCAGCATCATCTAATTGCCTCAGGTATGGAACGATCGTATCCAATCGAGCTTTCCACAGATTGTTAAGATTGCTTCCTTCTGTGGTTAGATCAGTCCACTGGCTGTTACTAAGAGTGGATAGAATGCCGTCGCTGTCCCAATTGCATGTATCCCCAACAGTTGGAGGACAGACGTGCCATGTCAGTGCAACAACAGATCCTGCATTCCATTGTCTTACAGCTTCATCCACCATTGTCTGTCGATTTCGAACATCATCCGGGAGGAATAGGAAATCTCCACCCCAGAGACCAGGCCAAACTCCAGTGATGTCATGAACGGACCGTGTCCAAAGAGTTGGGTCGGAATTAGGCTCTCGATTGTGTTGACCGGTGATTGTGTAAGAACCTGAGAGACTGTTCAAGTAGGACAACAACTGAGCTCTTGTTGCACGGTGGCTTGTTCCATTTCTGTTGGGCAAGCTTCCAGCAGAAACTATCGCAATCGACCCAAACAGAAGAAATAAGACTACACGACAATGCATTGTCGAAATAAATGATTGTACTGTTAACTATCCAATATCAGTCTCAATAAAATTAGCAGCAACATTGGAAGCTCCGGTTAGCTTATATACGAGGCTGGTATTTGCACGAAGCACTAAAATTAAGGTGTTGTGATCGAAATTGGCTCATGATAATTATCAGATCAGTAAAAGATAAAGCTGATTTGTTCATATTGTGTAAAAGCAAGCATAAAAGATATCTACTGATTCAAAGATATCTCAATTTCAATCGCTTGGATTATCTTGCTTCGAAGTGTCAGAAGAGTCTTAACGAACTCGTATCAATGCTTTGCGGTTATTTATTGTGGAGCCACTGCTGCATGGTTATACAAACACAATGCAGTGCTTAATTAGAATGGCGATTGTACACGCCTATGTCAAGAATTATAATAATAAGTTTCTCAAATGCGTCGGCCCATAAATCTACAGTGTTATTAATTTAGATTTTGCATGCGGAACTATTGACTTTGCTTGTTGTGTTTATTTCCAATATTTTGGTTTTATATCTGTTCATCTTTAAGTACATATCATTGCCAGGTTCACGGAAATAGGCGCAAAGAAATATTTGATGTTTTGTTAGTGGAACATTTAATACCATTTAATTATTCTATCTATCTTCCGCATTACGTGGAGCTTCAAAACAGGCATACTCTCCGTTGTATTGCATAACCAGTCCAGTAATGTTGCGAAACTTTACAACAGCTTAAGCATTAGCATCTAAAAACAAGTTATCCAATCTTTATGAAATATCAGCAAGAAGACCGAAATGTATATTTGTGCCTGTCACATGATAAAACTGACAAATCAATTGTTTGACATGTGAAAAGGGTGTTGCATTCGACTATGAAAGTACTTTTAAGCGTTGAGCTCCTTCGTTTCGAACGCATTCAAAACTTGGGATCTGACACATTCTCACATTCTGTTCAATAATTTTGAGGTTTAAGATGAATCTGTTAAGAAAACTAATAAAAAATTCATTGACTGATCACCGCTTTTTTTAAAAGTGCCAGCCGTTATGAAATTTTATAATTTTATGTGCTGATTACTGAATTCACTCGTAGACATTTCAGTAGCAAGTCAAAAATTAAAAAACAATAGCTCAACTTGTAGATAAAAAGTAGTTTCAATTTTTCTACAGATTCATACAAAAAGATAATTTGTACGAATTGAAGTCATTCATGAAGTCAACTCGTGGCTAAACTATTTGAAATTACATAGTTATTTTGCCCGTACCTTGTGCTTAATCGAGAACAAAGGTTGGAAAGATAAGTGTTGGTTATCTCAAGTTCACCCCTCCCGAAGAAGATAGTGAATGTGATCTGGATCTGCTATAATAATGCTGTGACTGCACACGGCACTTCAGTTGCAGTTCAACTCCCAGCCATAGGTGACTATTGGATTGCACACGGCACAACTGTTGAAGTATCCCCACCCACCCGATTCAACCACTTCTGATTTGGTGAGTTTTTCTGTCTGTCTCATTCTATTTTTGGGTATTAAGATGCACATTTCTCTCCACAAAACTTTTCATTTCCATGTTGGTTTTTAACCAAGGTTTATCACGTTACCCCAATCGGGCTATGAGTTCATCAATCACATAAACTCGTTTTACGAGTTTGTGAATTCCTGGGTTTCTTTTTAGAAAAGAAGACCACTAACTATTCGGTTTTAGTTTTGAAATTCAACTTAAGCAGTTCCAACTATTTTCACTGTAATTGTCCTAACTGTGAATAGGCTGATTTCCAGTTGAAGTTAGAATAACACACAATTGCAGATTATTTCGTAATTCTGCATAAATGTGTTTTAGGAATTTGAGTATAAACCTAATTTCATTCCCCCTTATGTCTTCCTCTCCATACACTTGGTCTCTGCGAAACTAACAACACTTAAAAGATCTAATCTCAAATTGGAGTCACACAGACATTACACAATGCTTCAATTGCAGCACCTGACTACTTAAGCAATTTCAATACTGATTGTCTACTTTTGATAATGACAGGTCTACTGATACTCGGTTTGAACTATGGACATCTCACTGGAGAAATGGCTCGTGATGGTATTGCTTGTAGTAGTTTCTACACTTCTTGGCTTCATCCCTTATATCCTTATTCGATACACAAAATCAGCTATTAAGGCGACATCGAAGAAGTACCAACTATTCCTCACAATCTTGTCTTGTTTTGGCGGAGGGGTATTATTTTCTACAGCGATGATTCATGTTCTTCCCGAAGTCAGAGAAAGATCTCTTAACGTCTCAGAACTATGGGATACATTCGATGACCATTTCCCTGTGGCAGAGATGTTTGTCCTTTGTGGCTTCTGCTTGATATATGTTGTAGAAGAAGTTGCTCATTTCATAATGGTCGAAGGACACGGTGGTCATCATCATCATATGCCGACAGTCGCAAGACACAATTCAATTGCTCATGGAATCAACTTACCTACCGATTGTCCCCGTAAACCTTCATGTGCTCCTGCAGACGATAATTCTAAGTTAAGAGTCGGCCATCAGCATGACATTGAGTCATCTACAAGTAGTGAATTCGAAGAATGCCCTGATGAAAAGTCAACTCTCACTTCACAAATCAGAGCTATGATTGCATTGATTGCTTTATCTTTCCATGCTATTGTGGAGGGAGTTGCCATTGGGATTCAGGTATTGTTGAAGGAGAACCGTATGAAAGAGTCTTCATATTTTATGTCACCGATTCCACATCCTCAGATCATAAGTAACTCTTTATTGCTTTCTCTGTAGACATCAACCAGCGTTTGGGTAATGTTTGGAGGAATAGCGTCTCACAAATTCGTGATCTCATTTTGCATGGGGATGGAACTGATGACGTCGCAAGCAAAGCTTTGGACATACACGGGATCTATAGTTTTCTTCGCCGTCATGTCCCCGGTTGGAATTGTCATTGGATCTGCCATAGCGTCTTCTGCAGAATCTGCAGAAACTCTCACAGTAGTTTTAGTTGACGTGAGTAATTAATGAACTCATCATGACGATGAAATAATACACAATTGCAAAACCGTACATGTTCATTGTAAAATTTGTATTTTAGGGGATTGTGTGTGGAACTCTTTTGTACGTTGTGTTCTTTGAGATTATGAACAGAGAAAGAGAGAGGAAAACAAGCTCATTAGTGAATTCGAAAGCAGTAGGATTTATTCAATTTAGTGCGATGGCCGCGGGTTTAGTAGCAATGGGGGCGTTGTCAACTCTCACTCATGAACACGCTGAAACTGAAACTGGGGATGGACAGGATCACGATCATTAATATTCAATTTTGTGTTTATTTATTTATTAGTTGTTAGCAGAGTAATAAAAACTATCTGTATTTTTCTGTTATCTAACTTGTTTTAGCAGTGGAAGGCTTTGTATTTTGTATTCCGTATCTGTCATCTACGTACTAAAATATTGGAATTGATAAACATTAACAGGAAATTCTTACGTAAGTAGGATAAAAAAACCTGTGTTTATTGTTGACTTGTAGTTTCATGTTTTACCTACGGGATTCACATTATTTACGAAAGATGCTCTTTACCTATGGACACTAAGCATTAATTGCGAAGTTTGATTTTTTCGTTAAAACTACAAAGTTAGGTATTATTTTTTATTTCTTTGACCGATTTTTTTACATTGGTGGTAAGTGGCGATTACTAATAGTTAATAAAAGGAACGTGGAATACGGACGACCTTTTTTCTTTGGTTGGAGTTGGAGGACTATATCCTTGCCGTGAGTGATAAAGTTGGCAGCATTCGAAAAGATGAAATTATGACAAGGAAAGTGGAGACTTTCAATTATTGCTGAGTTTCTAGACTGGAATTTTCACGCATCTTCCACAGTACATTACGTTAAAGGCATATTCGCATTTTGCACGGATCGTAAAGCGTTTTGAGTGGAGAATTAAAGCTGTATCGCTGAATGACTATAGAATGATTTAAACATATTGAAATAAATATCATCGTCACCCAAAATAAAATGTAGCTAAAGTTCATACGCCAATCATCTTATTCTGGGGCCAGAAGAACACTTCTGCAGTTCCAGATGGTAAGTAAAAACTGCATGCATCTTCTTAAATTGCGAAATCGTGGAATGTTTCGTCTTTCTCAGTACGGCATTGGTTGCCATACTTGTGGCTGCCTTGATGTTGTGAAAGGAAATAGTAAAAAGAATTGTACGAGTTATATACAATTTACCCACATTTTTAGAATCGCAATCGCTGCATATGAATACGCTTACAGTATACGAATTAACATTTTGAATCATGCTCGATATGGGGAGATCCTATTTATTGAATTTCTAGACTACAATATTGGTCTTGTTAGTACAATTTGCAGTTTTGCAAATAAGTAAACGCTTAATTAACGTAACGTGTTTGGTCTTCATTGATCAAGGGATTTGGTATGGTGTAGGACTGAATGAAGACGCATGACTTCACAGTCCTCATTAAGCTCGGACGCAGCAGCGTTGAGGTGGGTTACTTCGGCAGCCCGAGTCCCAAAAGACACTGCGAGTTCCTCTTGGACAGTCATTGTAGCATCGTCCTCCTTGGGCCCGGCATGAGAGAGCATCTGAAACAAATCAATCGTCAATGACATGAGATTGTTCGTGCAAGATTAACATAATCTTTGCTAATTAGGTGACTTCTTACTGGCAACACCAGCCGACATCATGGAAATAAGAACAAACACAAAGAATATCGCTGTAAGCTTCATAGTGCAGGGATATGAGTTGAAGGGTTGAATGAATCCAAAGTATTGGTTTTTGGAAAGCTCAATTGCTCAATTGAGAGTTTGGTGTGTGACTGATCAGTCGGATTCTAAATCCCCAGTTTTATAGTTGTCGTCTTACGTCAGTTTCCATTTCTCGGAAAGTAAACGACGCACAACGGGTTCAGTTTACAATAATAATGGGAAATTTCTGGACACATCTTTTATATTCTAACACATGTATGAGAATGTGAAAGAACGATGAACGGTATTAATATTATATTTAAGCACACACTTAAGGTACCAATGTGTGGCGAAAATAAATAAACCCGGATGTGACTTTAAAAACCCAATAGTATACTGAAGTGTAAGGTATGATTTCTGATTCCATAATGTTTGCTATTCTACCTTTTTCAGTGAATTCATTCAAAAATTGCATATTTTCTTTGAATCAGCACATGTTTTCAACTGAACTCCAATCTTTCGACACAACTAACCCGGAACAAAATGTGGGCTGTTTATTATTATTTTGAATAATCTACCAGCGTACAGGTGTCCGCAGATCGCAAATACGCATGCCACATGTGATTTACATTTTTCTTCAAACTGGATAATCCGTGAAGTTTTATTGGAGCCTTCGCTTTGTGTACCATTGAATCGTCATTTTGAATACCACTGCGATGCCACATCTTTAAATATTAAATTAAATAACACTGGTTACTCTCGCTGAATGAATGGTCTGAGTCGAAAGGTAGGATCTCATATAAGTAGAAGGACTCAAATAGTAATAGCCTTCTAGAAACAATTCTAAGTTCAAGAATATACTGGCAATTAGTACCTCTACCACCACTGGTACACCAACTAAAAGTAAATACCTACAAAAAATGCATGCATTAATTTAATATACATATATTATGGGTTTAGTGCACGCGTATGGCATAGTACACAACAAGTAAGAACCAGATATTATTTGTGTGGAAGTCTTCTTAAAAACATGTTAGAAAGTAAAACAGGATCACGAGCTGAGTACAAAAATTTTAAGAAAGCACTGACTAGTCGAAACCAAGCCCCACATCCAGCAGTTCTGTAATAAATTCAACCACATGGAATCTCAAATAGTCCTTCGTTTGCTCTATAATTTTATTTTTGAGTGTATCTAGCTCTTCAGCAGATTTTCATTTCATAGTGCAACACGATCTTATGATTACTTCTCTAACTCCACTCGTTTACGCTTACTTGTCATATTCACGTTTAGTTTACTAGCTGATTAATATTAACTTTATCAGCAACTGGTTGAACTTTTGACTTCATTTTCGTAATGAATTCAACACTAAATTCACACACATTTAGTGTCTGAATTCGCTTAGTTATACAAGTAACGAATTTGTTCAAGTACATTTTGCAGACAATCATTTTCAGACTGCTAATCCTGTGCTTTAGTCGGTCGTAGTATCGGTCTCACATTGTTATAAACTTATCTTCCAGAATACCAGTTAATTTATCACCGTGAAGCAGGCCAAATGCTTGCTGCCAGTCCCACATCGAGTCTGTTGTAAATGTACAAACTCACACGATACACAGAGACAATGTTGTTCAGTGTTTAGTCTGATCCAGACATTCATGGTAATACTTCAGTTCTCATAGAGGAGTGACTATTAATCAAATTGAACCTTTAATACTGTAAACTTCTACACTCTCCACACTCTAAAATATAGCGTGCATCTTCCGCGACAATGGGAAATCCTGGTAAGATTCAAGTAATAACTATTGGCATGCACGCTAAAAACGCAAATATTTTTTTCAGTTAAAGAGAAAAGGACGGAGTTCATAAATTATGGAGATGAAGATCAAATGGAAGTTTACGGGTATGTTAGATGCGCTGCTAGGACATTTTTCACGTGGACATCAATTGTGTTGACTGGAGGACTTCTGAGAATCGTCTTCCATTGGTGGCCTTACCTGATGCTTTACTGCACTCATACTGAATGTCCACTTTATAAGGCTCAAAGTGTGCTGATACTTGTGAGTTCAAGGTATTTGATCCGTGTCAACTAAGCAGTATGCAGATGATGACAAGATCCATGTTGTGTAATACAGGAAACTTATGGCAAAAACAAGTACAAGCGGTATCATGTTAAGTCAGTGTTGACCCTGAAGAGACGGGAAGCAACAGATGATAAAGAAATGTTCCTTATGCAAGATCAAGAATATCTTTATGGTTCAGATGACTAATTCATGAAATGAAATTGAATGAATCAATATGCCTAACTAATATTTATTTTCCTATGAACTTAACTAGAATCTTCAACACTTCGGTTCTTCTTCTGCAAGAAATTAAGATACATATGGAATGACCGATTAGGCTCGTTTACTAAGCTCCGTGGACTAGAAGATGTGAGTGCTGAGTCACTGTACAATCTTAAGGGACTGTCGGTGTCCAAGCAGGCCAACAGGTAGGAATTAAATTTGTCTCTTCAAACGAAATAATTTATTGTTTGTAAAAAACGACGGATGTTTAAAATGATTGATTTGTGTGCTGAATGTAGGAGAGCTTTATACGGAAACAATGAAATTCGAGTGGAAGTAACTTCAATTGTGAAGCTTTTATTTCTGGAAGTTTTGAATCCATTTTACGTGTTCCAAGTCTTTTCTGTGGGTCTTTGGTTTTATGACCAGTACACTTACTATGCTATTGCAATCGTCGTCATGTCTGTGGTCGGGATTACATCTACAACTTATCAAACACGACAAGTAAGAACTTATTGTTAAAATGTGTGATACAAAGTCATATTGTTGGAACTAAAGTTTTGTTCGTTTAAAGAATCAATCAAGACTTCGTAGAACAGTTCATTCATCAGATATCGTAGAAGTACACAGGGGAAAAGGTGTGTATGAAATGATTCCCACGGAACTCCTGGTACCCGGAGACATCATCGTTATACCTCCTCAAGGTTTCGTAGTTAATTGTGACGCTGTGTTATTATCTGGGAATTGTATTGTAAACGAAAGTATGCTGACAGGTAATTAATCCGACGAGCTTTTTTTAATTAGTGTACTAGAGGACGCAATAATTACCACATCACGTGTTGCTCTTTATTTCAGGGGAAAGTATTCCTGTCACAAAAATTCCGATGCCACAGGACGAGACTCGTTATAATTTTAGGGAACACGGGAGACACACTTTGTTTTGTGGAACGAAAGTAATTCAAACTCGATTTTATGGACAGGAGAGGGTTCATGCTGCTGTCATTCGAACTGGTAAATGTCAAAGAGAAAATACCTCCTAATTTTTCAATTTTTGAATTTGGTATTTTTTAAATTGAAGGAACTTTATGTTTTAGGGTTTCTCACAACCAAGGGAAACCTTGTGAGATCAATTTTGTACCCACCCCCAGTTGACTTCAAGTTTGAGAAGGATTCGTACAAGTTTGTTGGATTTATGGCATGCATAGCTTCCGTAGGATTTTTGGCGAGTGTTTGGTGGAAAGTAAAATGAACAATCAAATTCAAAAGCTTGGAAGAATTTTAAAAATGAGTTTCAACTGGTAGATTCGAGCTGGACTAACGGCAAAGTCTATAATAGTGAAGTCTCTTGATCTCATAACGATTGTTATCCCTCCTGCACTTCCAGCAGCAATGACAGTGGGGCGGATTTACGCTCTGAGACGCCTTCAACGACAAGGAATTTATTGCACGAGTCCCCGCACTGTCACTGTAACTGGGTCAATCGATTGCGTCTGCTTTGATAAGGTCAGTTGGAGTTTCAAACATACATATACAAGTTATCCTAGTCTCGTGAAAGACGAGCACACTAAGAATTTCCATCAACAAACGCAGACAGGAACTTTGACTGAGGAAGGTTTGGATCTGCGTGCTGTTATCCCAGTGACATCGGAAGCGAAGTTTATGCGGCCTTTCAGTGAAATTAATTCCGATGATGGTGGC
This sequence comes from Isotomurus palustris, assembly GCA_034696625.1. Classification (NCBI taxonomy): domain Eukaryota; kingdom Metazoa; phylum Arthropoda; class Collembola; order Entomobryomorpha; family Isotomidae; genus Isotomurus; species Isotomurus palustris. The sequence continues at coordinate 359 of JAQGAD010001919.1, read as the reverse complement.
AGCAAAGGGTTATTCGTAACATTAGAAGCAGGAATGTCTGCTTGTCACTCTCTCACCAGAATTGATGGAGAACTAATTGGAGACCCGCTGGACTTGAAGGTATTAAACTAATGAAGACTCAGACTGGCGAAAGCATTGAAGCGTACGCATATTGTGATATTGTGTGTAAATGTGAGTAGATGTTGGAATGGACTGGATGGACATTCGAGGAACCCGAAATTGCCGACAATGAGAAGTACGATCAAATAATACCGGCCGTTGTTTCTAAACCGTCAAAAGTAGGTTTTTCATTCCTTCGTCATAAACTTGTCCTTTATCTAATAAAATCATGTGATCCATTTCAGATTTTGCAAAACACA
>JAQGAD010001918.1:0-16220 GCA_034696625.1 Isotomurus palustris | reverse complement strand
AGACAGACAGACAGACAGACAGACGGACAGACAGACGGCGTGGGTATTCCCATAAAGTATCTGCGATACTTAATAACCACTGAAATCTAATTAGCTGGGCTTTTGGATTAAAAAAGCATTGCTTTATATGTACGGGATTGTTGACGCTTTATATTAAAGCAACTGATTCGGTATTTAATTTAACTTCAAACTGGACTTATTGAATGGCTGAATACAAAAAAAGCTTGTCTTAACTGTAAGCTCAAAGCTGGTTATTTATTAATATTCCACGTTCTACATTCTATAACATTCATAATATTATTTTTATTATTTATAATGAATTAATCACGGAAGGAGTATAATAGCTCACGACAACTACAGCACAAGCCATTCCACGACCGTTGCTTTCTATTTCTACTTCTCTCCCACTCTGATTTCCAAGTCCAGTTATGTTTCTTATTTGAAAGTTAACAATTTGTTCTCCATACTTCTTATGCTCGACCAGCTCTGCAAATTCTGCTAGGGCAAGTACAGCAGTCATGGAATACGGTGCACTATAGTTGTTGACGATATTCATAAGTCCACTCGCAAGTTGAAAAGCTTCTTTCATCTTTTTCATTTTGACGTAGTTTGAAACTGCTACTGAAGTAACCTCCACAGTAACAGTCTCCCACAAACGGTCGTTGTCGCAATCCGAAGACACTCCATCTGGTTTCACGATAATATAGGGACTGTCATTTCTTATAAATCTCTCCATGCTCAACTCCAATCGCTGAAAATATTCCTCGACTTTTGGGTGGTTCAGGTTGAAAAGAACACGAGTGACAAAATTCAAGTTCATCACATTCGTGGAGTGTTCCACATCCTTCAACAATACCTCCGTCATATTTTCTACTGCAGCAGCAACTCTTTCCAGAAGCTCCTGGTCATCAGAAAAGGATTCGTAGTTTTTAGCAGCAGCAAGTCCCAAAATCACTTGGCACTTGTTGTACACGTTGAATTTAACTGCACACGTGTCAATCGCCTCAGCAGACGCACTTTCGTTTCCCTTAAAATTATTTTCTTCCAGCAAAAACTCGACTAGATCTTTCAGTTTCTTTGCATCTACTTCAGCATACTTCTCAGCAATACGAATCAGCAGCCAAACGGAATATCCTAATTTCCCTTTAACACTTAAAATTGTTTGCTCGCCAGTTACATCATTCACAAAGCTCGTAACAAAGCTGCTTAAAGAACTTAATGCTTCATTTAAATCGTCTAACAACATATTCTCAAGCAGTTCAGGTATTGTTGTAAGCGAAGAAAAACTTTCCAGCAACGAAAAATCATTGGCCATGGCAGATACTGCATTTCCATTATCTGCAAACCTAAGCTTCATTCCTCGAATGCGATTAAAAAAATCATTGTACGAAATAAAATTGGAAATAGATTTCACTTCAACTTTCTCCGTTTCTGGAACTGCCAAAGAGTCTAGTGGAGGTAAAGTAACTACAACGGTGCTTGCAGTGAGTCCTTCTCTTGTGTTATTAACGAACGCAGGAAAATATCTCACCACCTTTGTGCCTTTTGGAATCACAGAGAACATAACTGTATCGGATATTTCTTGATCGTCACCATTGGCCTTTATTTGAAGAACCACAGAACCAAAATTCTCTGCAATGAATGAAACATTCAGAGGTAAGTCACAAAGACCACCAACTGATGACTGAAGGGTAATTTTTGATGCATTTTCATTGCCAGGAAATTTAATGTTCCCATTAGTGTCTTCAATTTTGACTATAAGATTATCAAGTGACTTATTTAAATTATTGATGACATTGACAAGAATAAAACGGCTCTCCCCCTCTTTAACTTCTGGATGAACTTTCACTTCAAGAGCTACGGGTATTTTAGGTTGGAGACTCACAGCTTTCGACCATCTGTAACCGTTTTCCTTGTCAATAAGAATTCCAAATACTTCTCGAGTTTCCAAAATCTCCGATTCCGAAGGAATTCTTGTTGTAATGTTGAGTGCAGCCGTTTTGCCTGCCTTTTGAGTAAACTTCCACAGCCACAAACCTTCTCCTGTTTGTCCACTTTCACCGTCTCTTGTTTCCTCATCCAAAACTACTCCACTATCTCCATTTGTATCACTTGATTCTATTTCTATTGCTTGGCGAGACTGAAGACTTTTTCTTCCTTTTTCACGTAGCACCGGTTTTCTCCTGGCCTTCAATAATTTTGCTCTTTTACATAAATTTTCTCCATCTTCTTTGCTGCTTACGGTACATTCCCTCTCTCCAAGTAAGAGATTAGAAAATCTGTTTCCACTGGCCAAAGCAAACATCGAAGTCTCGAGGGGACTTCCATTAATTTCGGGAGTGAAAGTGACTTCCTCACCAGGAATTATATTTCCCTTCACATTTAGTGAAGTCTGCGTTTCCTCAACATGTAAGTAATGACCACCTTCGACGATACAAATTGTACTTCCTTCTGAACCAAAAGGAACTCGAACATGAAGGAAGCCTACGAATCTTAAGCCTTCTTTCGGTGGAGATATCAAAGGCCACAGCTTTGCCGTGATTTCTTCCCTTTTATTGGCGATTGTAACACGAGCTTCTCGGTCAGAATCTCTTAACAATACAGGGAGACTTATCTCTTCACCCGGCGAGACCATTAAATTCTGATCCAAGATTTTGATTGGATCTGTGCTTAGCGACTTTTCATTCAGAGTTAACACAGCGTCTTTATACTCCACTACAATTCCTGACAAATTAGAATTCTTAAAGCTGTACGTCAGCTTGTGTTCCAAAATTCCCCTGTGAACAATTCTATCCAACACATAGTGATTCACTACACTCCCATTAGTTCCAGGGAAAACATATGTGATTTTTATTTCATCTCCGTCCGACTCAGTTCCAAGCAAAAATCCATCTTTTGACTTTATCGTAATCAAAATAGTATCACTGGAATCACTGCTCATTAGTAATGCGGTCCGAATAACGTAATCATATTGTGTCATACAGACCCTCATTGTATCCGTTTTTGCACGATATCCCGTTTTCGAAAGCCGACTCTCCTTACAGACTACATATATACTTCTGCAAACATAAGGATCCTTAAAAATCTCTTGTATCGAGCAATTTGGTGAAACACTGTCCAGAAAGTTCAACTCTGTTAGGACCCTTCCTTGTATAAAATTCAAGGAAACGCTGGCATCCTTTGCACATTTACGGTATCCATAAACTTCTATGATGCAGAATCCTTGTTGAACAGGACGTCCGTACGAGTTTGTTGCAGTAATTTCCACAGTGTAATTTGAATTCCCATACGTCACTCTTTCATTTCTGATCTCATTGTCAACAATCATCTGTACCTTTGAAAACTGTGGTTTCTTGACATTTGTAGTGATAATCTCAACTCCATATGCAAAGAACAAAGAGTGTCTGTTTTCATCTTTGATGGATCCTATCTCAAGAGCTAAATCTGTAAGGGACTGTGGAACCTTCAGCCCATCTCTTATGGAATTGTCTTCCTCGTTTCTTTCGTCAATGGTTGCTAAAATCGCATAAGTTTCAGGTGAATAATAAACTGGTTTGAACAGTTGGTAGGGTGGAGGTATTTCGAACACTCCACTCACAAATGGCTTCTCAGGACGCACCTCAAGAGCTGCCCATCTTTTAATCAGAAAGCTTTTTGGAGAGAAACTCCATACAGACAAATTAATCGTCTTTGTTGTATTAAATGGTTTCAAGTATTTGTCCAGCACAACAACAGAGAATTTTATTTTGTCACCTGCTTCAAATTCTGTCTGTCCGATTCCGATTCGATGAATTAAAATCCGCGTCTTTCGTAGATCAACTTGAAGTTCGTGGAAGGTTTCATTAACCTGCAGCTCCAAGCCTAACTCATTCACAAGGATTGTTAGCGTTTGTAGTTTGTAGACATCGTATGAGATTCGAGAACTAATTGGGAGAGTAATTAATTCCTGCGAACTTGAATTAGGTGGAATCTTTGTTGAATTGCAGTTCGATATTGAGTAGTTACTATTTAGTGGAGATATTGAGAAGGAAAGAATGAAAGAGTTAACCGGATGTCTGTTGGTAGCTCGCAATACAAAAGACACGTTAGAATCTGGATAGATAGTCGGCTGAAGAGAAAACTCGTAGGTAAAATTGGAGTGAGATGAGACTCCAACCATAAATAAATGCAATACTATCCACAAGAGAAAAATGTAGTTTTTCATAATGTTAGCTTATTCAGAACTTAGTTTTTTATTTGATTAGTCTTTAATGAACTGCCAAAGACAAATGAATCTCCGGGCTGAATTCTTGATTGAGTTTCACGTTAAACTGGAAACTCATTTCGTGACTAGTCTTTTCCTTGACACGACCTTGATCTTTCTTACATTCTGGTAATTACACAATACTTGACTGAATTTCTTACCCTTTCACACAGCTTGTTTCTTGTCCACAGTGAATGAAAAGGAAAAAATAACAAAATCAACTATTGTGACTGCTTCACTTCATTTATTTAAAATCATGGGCAACCGGGACAGATAATATAGACTTCGCCTGAAACTACACTCTCGACACTGACCAATGGATCTTCCAGATCGCCTCCACACCGCGCAGCCTGGACATGCGATTCTCAAACCCCGAACTTGCTTGTTCCGACAATCCGCACACCAGTCATCGTCTGCTGCAGTGTCGTATTCATTCCATTGTCGTTTTCGTCTCACTTGCCTGCCCTCACCTTTACGTTCCCCTGCAAAATCACATTTTGAGATGCTTTGAAAGAATCGAAATGGAGATTGCTTTTTAAATAAAATATATTCTTTAAAATATCAACTAGGAATCACTTACAGTCATGTCTGTTTGGCGTTGATGACACAAGTTCAAAGGCTACAAAAACGATAACCATGAAAGCATAAAAGTGTTTCATGCTAAACTTAAGCAGACTTTTAGCAAATAAAATGAGCCAACTTTTTTACACCATCCCGACCGCTAATATATATATGTATGAATTTCCTTAAAAGATCGTATAAAAATTTACTAACACTTTTCAGCGTTATTATTTCAATTGTTAAGTAATCGGGTTGATTTCTGGGTTTGCCTTTTAATCATTGTCTTTTTGGGAAAGCTAGAAGTAATAGGTAATATTCCATTTTATATAAACAATTCACAATAGGGACATTAACTTATTTAGTGCCCGTGTCTTGATTTTTGGTTCCACTTTTATGTAAATCATGTTGTAAGTGTAAGTACAGCTCATAACCTAAAAGTGCTGAGAAATAAAATAAACGAGTGTTTCGAAACTTTCGATTTGCCTTTCATTATGTCCCCATTTTACACCTTTTACCTAATCACGAAATTGAAACTACGCGTGAGTTCTCATTACGAAACACAATTCTAGGAGGAAAGCTTTTAGGCTACTCATTATGTGAAACTCCATTAAGTTAGACACTATACCACGACTACTCCAACAAGTCCAACATTTTCTCCTCGGAGTCCTGCAATTAATTATTAATCACAAGACTACCTTTTTCAAGACATACTGCCCATGCTTAACACGAATAAAAACTGTCAGCTTGTTTTAAACTACTACGTGTTGGTTTACAAATTATTACCACAGCTCTTATCATAATTCATTTCCATTAGTATCGCGAATCAATATAATATTGTTTTTCTATCAAAACTGGGTCAAAGTGTCTTTATAATGTGGCGAATAATGAATTTTATCTTTTCGTGTATTCCTGTATGCTTCTCTTTTAAGAATCGACGGAGCAACATTTCTTAAATACATTATGAGTAAATCTAAAATATCTATCCAACTCAAAGATGACCTGAAGGTTTATTTTCCAGGCCAAACCATTTGCGGAAACGTCATAATAGATCTCGATGGAGCTATGGATCTAAAAAGTTAGAAAATTAATATACAGTAATCAAAAACAGCTAAACTGATACTTATGAAATATGCGGACAGGTGTGACAGTCCAATTTTTGGGCATGGTGAAAGTTGACTTCAAGCTTGGCAACCAAACCCACTCACACAAGGCTTCTGAAGAGATATTCAACCTTTTAGTTGACCTTCACGACCCAGGTACTTATATTATATAATCTCAAAAGAGTCTAGTACTTATCATAAAAAATGTTTGTGACATTCCAGAAGCTAAAACACTCCCAGCAGGAGTTACAACATTCCCGTTTACTTTCAAACTCCCTTTAGAAATTCCTTCGTCCTTTAATTCGCCTACAGGTCGAGTCGTCTACTCCATGATACCTCGACTGACCAGAGCTTGGTACAAATTCGACTTGGAATCTGTTTGCCTATTCCATGTAATTGGAATGGTTGACTTGAACTCACTGGAAGGAGATCCGAGTGAAAGTATTAATCTTTCAGAACGGAAGCCTTTAGGGATGATGTGCTGTAAAAATGGGAGTTTACAGTTTAAAGTGTCTTATCCCCGTCAAGGATATGTTCCTGGAGAGTCTCTTTCCTTGACGGCAGAAATTGCTAATCAAAGCACAAAAGAAGTCAGGTCAAAGTTCAGTTTGATAATGGAGACTGCTTTCTTCGCTGAAGGCATTAAGTACATTCATCAGCAACATATTTGTTGCTCAATCGGCCCAGCAGTTAAACCTGGACAAATTGAGATGTGGATTGGTCAAGAAATCATGTTGATTCCACCGATTCCTCCGACAGATCTTGCGGAATGCTCACTCATCAAACTTCGCTACTTTTTAAGGGTAATTCAGAATAAGTATTGAATCATCCCTCCAAGTATGATACCAATTTATAACGAAAGAAATCAATCTCCTTTGATTTGTGGACTATTTTTTTAGTTTGAGATGTTCAATGCTGCCGAGTACATCAACTTTCAGTCTAACACTCCAATCGTAATTGGAAGCATTCCGCTGCGTTGTATGTTTTCAAGTTTGTCAGCTCGTGTAAAGTCACAGGAACCTATCATAGAAGGAGACACAACTGGTGGAGATAAGATTTTTCAAAAGCCTCGTATGCGTACACTCGATCCAATTCCATCTCCAAGCATTCTTTCAATTGCTCCTGTGTTTGCAGCCTATCCTGATTTACGTAAGAATTGTTAAATATTTCAAAAAATAAGTTGTAACATTCGCAAGTTTTTAAGGTTTTAAGTTTTAAGGTTTAAGGCTTTTATCTCATTTCAGCTCCGTTCATTTTCGCCAAGTCAATAGTACGCACCAGCACAAAGTTGGAAACACTGTTTCAGACAAGCTGGCAAATGGTAAAAACGGGCGATGGTGACATACAACCTTATGTGGAGGACGATATAGATGAAGAACACTTTAATCCAAGTTACATTTATTACAAAAGATAAATATGACGCTAGAAATAAATTGCATTATTATACTGGTTCAGGTGATTCAGAATGAACTGAAAGAAGTACTACGTAAATATAATCTAAAGCATCTTATTTCTTCTTCATAAAAGGAAACTCGTGTTTGATGGAAACACAATTTTTAAGACTTCCGTAATGGAGAAAGAAGCAGTCCGTGTTCACGTGTTAACATAATAGATTAATAGATATCTTTGATTATGCATTGTAGGATTACAGTTGACAGTAAGTCATATATCTGTTGTCTAAGAGGTCTTAACTTCAACACCTCAATAACATGGTGAAAATATTATGAGACAATGACATTCTCCACTTCAAGCAAAATTAATGACTCGTGAAATTACTTCCAATTGCCTCTGTCATCCTCGAAACTGAGGTACTTTCAAGTAACAGAATCTCACTAGATTTTTTTCTTCTGCTACTGTTTCCAGGATAAAATAGCATAATCTCATTCATTGTAATTCCCTGTACATATTCACTAATAAGTCTCTTCGGTGCCTAAAATTCTAAAAAATCTACATTATTTTCAAGTGTTGAACTTTCAGGCTCCAGTTAAAACTTTTGAAATGAGACACAAAGACTTCACACAAAGACTAATATTAACTGTGGCCTCAATTGCAAGTCTCATCATAATCTACAGATCCCGTGGTATTTCAAACACAACACAGACACCTGAAGCGAGCATCGTAGAATACATAAAAGCTCACCACTTGATTCCACCTTCCAAAAAGGACTACAATCTTACTACTCTCGGAAGTCATGAAAACTTTTATAGTTCCTTGGTCCATCGAATGCTCGGAAATATGGTGAGCCGAAATTATACGTGTACGTTCACTTCGTCGTGTTTACCAGTAACCACAAGTTGACAACACTTCTGTTGTTTTGCACACAGACTACAGGAGTTTTTATCGAAGCCGGAGCTTTCGACGGTGAGGAGGAATCGAATTCACTTCCACTGGAACTGCTTGGCTGGAAAGGAATTCTAGTGGAATGCAATCCACACGTACTTCCAAAGTTGAAGTCTAAAAATCGAAAGGCTTGGATCGCAGATGTATGCTTGTCAACGTCTCAGAACTCAGGCTCTGTAAGGTTATACAACTACTGATTCATACATTTTTAGTGTCTTCCAACAATGTGCATTTCTTGTTGCAGGTGCAACTATTAATTATTATATTATTATTTAAATCTAACAGTGTGCATTTCATATTGCAGGTGAAGCTGTACTCTTCTCCAGACTGGCCTGCCAGTGCTCAGATCAACAGACAACAGACATTGGACGAAATGAAAGCACATGGAATTGATTTCATAAGAAATAAAACTTGGGCTGAGTATGAAAGGCATTCATTTCCGTTGCACTCCATCATCGAAGCTGTTGGGGAGTTCAAACACATCGACTTTCTCAGTTTGGATGTCCAAGGAGCAGAAATTGGTATTCTGTACAATTACCCCTTCCAAAAAATCCCCATAAAGGTTGAAATGCAAGCAGATTATTATAAATAAATGAATAAGAACTTTTTAATATTTGTACTGTTCAACGATTCAGGTGATAATTGCGGAAGTCTCCTTATTTCATGCAAAACAACAAAAGTTCTTGAGGAAGTTTCTAGAAGGAAAGGGATACAAACTTTATTATGCCGATGATGTTGACTATGCATTCATTTGGAAGTAAAATACCTGATGGAAAATTACTTTCATAAAAATTGAAGAATACTGCTTACTAAAATGCAGCTATGAAAGTTGTGTGAAAAGGAATTCCCAGAGTTAGAACTTCGGGTTAAAATTCATTATTCTAATCTTGAGCAACTACAATAAATTAATTTCATCATTATGTTTGTTTATTATAAGTCATAAAAGTGTAATTTGAAAGAAAAATCAGACTGAATTAAACTTTATTTTTAATGCAAATTGTGAGAATAAATATCTGATTTAAAAATAAATAATCATGTGAGACTTCGAGATTGAATCTTGGACAGGACAAATGACAATGTCTGCTCACTTCAACCATGAATCCCAAATCTCACACCCCTAACGTGAAACAAAACTAATGATTCGTGAAATTGCCCATCTTGTCTTTTTTCTCAAAATTGTGGTGATTTCATCCAACCGAAAGAACGGAATTCCCTGTCACCTGACACGGATCGTTATCGAGCATACCAATTTACAATTCTTTTTGTGACAATGAGTCACACACACTGAGTTGAGGTGCATTGCATCTCTTCGATGTAATCGAAGTTTCACCTGAAGATTATTCAAGACACCACATTTATTCTGGCAGCTAATATGTCTTCAAATTAATCTTCTTACCTTTTTATCATCACAAAAAGTAAAGTAGTAAAAGTTAATTAAAAACTCTTTTCCGGTTAGCAAAGCTATCATTCCCTAGTATACCTACCATTACCGAGCATTTTACCCACATCAATGTGAACAAATTAAGTGCCTTCATTTACACACACATATAGAATACGATTCCTACCATTATAGTTCAATAGCTATTTTTTATAAATATTTACAATTAAATAATTGCTGTTGATTATAGCTGACCAATGAATTTGAGTGTTCGTGATTGATCGTAGTTGGGGAGATTTCTAAACTCCAAGTCAATTAGATTTTAGAAATGAGACACAAAGAGTTACTTCCAAGATGGCTCATTTTAATTGTGGCTTCAACTGCAACTCTCATCGTAATGTGGACTTCCCAAAGCAATTACGCTCCAGGACGGGAATCTAAAGTTAACAACATTACTAATACTTTAAGTTCTAGTCAAATGGTGGAGGACATTCGAGCTAATCACTTGACTCCACCTTCTACAAAAGATTACAACCTGTCAGCTCCAGGGACCTTTGAAACTCCGTATTTTTCTTCTAGCTCCATGGTCCTGAGAATACTTCAAAACCTAGTAAGGTTTACACATGTCACTAGATTAAGTGTCGCATCTCCCTTTAAAGACTTTAAAACTTACATTTGTGTGTTTTATGAAGAAAACCGGAGTGTTCATTGAAGCAGGGGCCTTTGACGGTGAGGAAGGATCAAACTCACTTCCACTGGAACTTCTCGGTTGGAAAGGAATCCTTGTGGAATGCAATCCACAAATTCTTCCCAAATTAAAGTCTAAAAATCGAAAGGCCTGGATTGCAGACGTCTGTCTCTCCACATCTCAGAAATCCGGCTCCGTAAAGAATTTGTAACTTTGTTGAAACATAATTATTCTGTTCTTACAAGTTATATAGCAAGCCATCACTTTTTCTTCAGGTAAAGCTGTTCTCGTCACCAGAGTGGCCTGCAAGCGCTCAGATTAACAGACAGTTAAGTGAAGATGAAATGAAAGTGCATGGAATCCTGGAGATGAAGAACAAAACCTGGGCTGAGTACGAGAGACCTTCATTCCCGTTGTCTTCCATTATCGAAGCTGTTGGTGAGTTTAAACAGATCGACTTTCTCAGTTTGGATGTTCAAGGAGCAGAAATTGATATTCTGTACAATTATCCATTCGAGAAATTCCCTATTAAGGTAACTCATATTTTACATTCGATTTCCAGAGTCCCAGATTATATGATTTCGTTCTAAACATACCCTAGAATCAATTCAAATCAATAGTTTCAATGGTCTTTACTTCCTTTTTACTCAGGTAATAATTGCAGAAATCTTCACATTTGATGCCAAACAACGGAAGTACTTTAGAAAATTTTTGGAAGGTAAAGGATATAAATTGTATGCTGGTGATAATTCTGACTACACATTTGTTCGTTTATAATCCTTCGACCGCTTCGACTGATTGCATGTCAAAGATGAGATCTGAAAAAGGAATAAAAATATTTTGGTGTGCTTCAAAAGTTATGTCATCCTTCGTGTCATGGTATTAAAGAAATACAAGCCAAGATCACCTACAGCTTCGTTTGGAAATAATTTTTCATAGGCTGTCATTGTACAACTCCCACAAAGCTAAACATTGGAATGAGAGATAACGATACAGATTAGTAGACTAATGACTTCTACATTCACAAATATCCGTGTTTCGAAAAATGCACCCTCCTCCAATATAATAACTAACTTGAGCATCAGCGAGTTAGTTACATAATTAAAAAACAAGTATAGACCAAAATGTAGCTGGTTAGGTACGATAAGTATAATCTTTGGCTTCGGGCTACGCTATTATGTTATAGATTTACTTTTCTGATGTTGAATCTTAAGGAATAAAAAATGAAATGTGTACATCACGCATCACTGCATCTTAGCAATCAGTTTCGCTATTTCCTTTTCAGCAGGATGAGATTCCACTAGTTCTCCCCTCCGTATCTGAATCCGTCTGTCCAATACTTCTGCAGAGGGGATAACAATTCTTCAAATATTTCGAAAACCAACTTATAGTACAGCTCACTCTGAAGTCTAGACTACATTATTACGGTATATTTTTCAAAAATCATTGTGTAATTAGTCATCAAGTTATATATTGCTCAAACAAAATACACATTAGTAAATTGTAAAAATTCTTTATACAGAATGTTGGCAAGAGAAAAATATCCACGCCTAATGATTTTGGGTGTGGCTTCCACTGTTGCTCTTCTCATAATCTGGACTTCTTACTCTGATAACTCGCCCATGAAACTGGAACCGTTAAAGAAAGCTCAGGTCAAAAGATTTTCCGAAACAGCGTCTCCAAGTCAAATGGTAGAACACATCAGAGCTAACCATCTGACTCCACCCTCCACAAAAGACTACAACCTATCTTCTCCAGGCACTCATGAAAACTCTTATAGTTCCTTGGTACTCAAAATGCTTGGAAATCTGGTGAGAATCTCACATGACGTAATCAATTCTTAGCATAGCACTTTACAATTTAAACTAATTTAATTTCATGCATTAAGACTACTGGCGTATTTATCGAAGCTGGAGCGTATGACGGTGAAGACACTTCAAATTCACTTCCACTGGAGCTCCTCGGCTGGAAAGGAATTCTTCTGGAGTGCAATCCACAAGTGATTCCTAGATTAAAGTCCAAAAACCGAAAAGCTTGGATTGCGGATGTTTGCTTATCGAGTTCTGAGAAGGCTGGCTCAGTAAGCTTTCCTTACTTTCATCAGCATCATAGTTTCGTACTTTCAATTATATTCTCTTTTGTTTACAGATCAAATTTTACTCATCTCCAGATTGGCCTCAGAGTGCTCAGCTTAATAATGAATTAACTATGGCAGAAATGAAAGTGCATGGCTATAATCGAATAAAAAATCAAACACTGATTGAACATGAGAGGCCTTCTTTCCCGTTGTCGTCAATAATCGAAGCGGTTGGTGAGTTCACTCAGATTGATTTACTCAGTTTGGATGTGCAAGGAACGGAAATGGACATTCTTAAAAACTTTCCTTACGAAAAGTTTCCCGTAAAGGTATAGCAAAAAATTGCTGTTTTATTATAAGCACTACTTAATAACTCACATTTTGATTTATGCAGATTATAATTGCTGAGGTCTTTACATGTACTGCAAATCAAAAAAAGTTCTTTAAGAAGTTAATGCAAGAAAAGGGTTACAGATTCCACGCAGGCAATGGAATTGACTTTACCTTTGTCCAAAATTCATCAAATAACTAAGTGTGCAGTAATTTCATTATTAAATGATATCACAATGTCTTTCAATCTGCGTTCGTTTCAAAAACTCATTCTTCATGCTCTCGAATTCGCAAACTGCAGGAAACCTTGTGCTTTATTATTTACAGTTTATTTAGTAGCAAAAACTAGTGTATCATTCTGTCAGTTATTTCGGGCCTCAACGGTAAACTGTGATCATCCCATTCATCGATGCCTTCTTCGAAAATTACAGAATCAAAATTAAAATACTCACACTCGAATTCTCATGATATACACGGAACAAATGACTCGTGAAATTGCTGAAAATGCTTTTTTCTAAGCTGCTTTTTTAATTTAAACTGTTACAACACAATGTCTGGCTTGCCTGGCTGCGTTACGCACGGATTGTTTCCGTTCTCCACTGACATTTTTCATGGTTTAAGTCAGAATTCATCGCAATGTCAGTCTATATAATTGTCATTACACTCAAATCAGATTGATACATAAAATTACCTCACACACAGAAATTCAAAGTCTTGTTTGATGTAATAAAATCAAACAACTGGTGATAAGCAGTTCGATTAAAACCAACAAACGAATATATTTTTGCAGTTTTAAATTGTTCACAAATCGGATAAAAAATAACTTTAAAAATGTTCTGCACCAATTGATACTTCAATAAATAATGTAATAGTTGCTGCTGGTAGTGTTCTGTGTGGAATTCAACGTCAAACTGATACAACATAAAATTTTGAAGGTAACATGAGGCGTAAGGAGTTTCCACGTGTAATTTTCTTGGCTGTAGCTTCAGCTGCGTGTTTAGTGGTTTGGAGATTCTATCCACATGATAATAATATTGGGCAGTCCATTCAAGAGGCAAATATTACTGAGCTATTAACTTCTAATCAAATTGTGGAATATATAAAAGCTCACCATTTGACACAGCCTTCTACAAAGGAGTACAACCTTTCTGCTTTCGGCAGTCATGAAAATTCGTACAGTTCGATGGTCCTTAAAATGCTTGGAAATCCGGTAGACTTTTTATATAATTTTCATTCTATATTCTTAATTGCACACGGTGTTTACTATGCGTGTTCTATTGCATACCAACTAAAAGTCGACAGGAGTCTTCATTGAAGCTGGGGCATTCGACGGAGAAGATGCTTCAAACTCACTTCCACTGGAACTGCTTGGTTGGAAGGGAATCCTAGTTGAGTGCAATCCACATGCACTTCCCAAGTTATGGTCTAAAAATCGAAAGGCTTGGATAGCCGATGTTTGTCTGTCTACTACTAATAAATCTGGCTCCGTAAGTTCACCTTTCGTTGATTTCACAGAATTGCTAGAACTCTTCAAAATCAGAAAATGAAGCTGTGCATTTCTCGTGAAACAGATTAAACTGTACTCATCTCCCGAGTGGCCTCAGAGTGCTCAGATCAACAGACAATTAAGTCTGGATGAAATGAAGATGCATGGAATAGATTGGATGAAGAATAAAACTTGGACGGAATATGAGAGACCTTCCTTCCCATTGCATTCTATCATCGAAGCTGTTGGCGAGTTCAAGCAGATTGACTTTCTTAGTTTGGATGTCCAAGGAGCAGAAATCGATATCCTCTATAACCATCCCTTTGAAGAGGTACCTATTAAGGTACATTTTTGTATTTCATCACATTCATATACAACGTAATTCCCTAAATTCCCACTTATTAACTTTCAAACAATTATCCAGGTAATAATTGCAGAAATCTTCACTTTTGATGACGAAAGACGGAAGTTCTTCAGGAAGTTTTTAGAAGGGAAGGGGTATCATTTATTTGCTGCAAATATTTATGATTACATGTTTATTCGGAAATAATAAAATAAAAAATCTATGACAGACTTGAATGAAGGACTGACCGAGGATACCTGTCCGGATCTTATCATTTTTTAGATAATTGAGATAATAATTGCTAAGAGTTATGTCATGATCTGCTGAAATTGGAACTTGATTTATAAAAATTGAAGAATCTCAATACACAAAGTCTAACTGTGCAATTTCAATATTTCTGAAAGTAGTCGGAAATTGTATTTCTCCTATCATACTAAAAAATATACATTTCGCAAAACAGACATAATGAGGCCTTATTTATACTCTTGCTTTATTTTTAACATGATTTTGGTTTCATTTTGATTTCTTGTGATTTTGATGTGATTTTGATGATTTCAATTTATAGTTTCCTGAGAAATTACCTTGACTTCGATTTTAATTTAATTTTCACTTTCTTCCGAAATAACCCAGAAGAAAGTATAAATTAGAAAAACTCTAAGTCAAACTAATCTTGGCATAATGTTGGACCAAAGACTCATAGCTCGTCAGTTGTTCCTTTTCAATCGCTGGCGGAATTAGAATATGTCAGGGAGCTCTTCATGAATCGGGATGCGGGGGAGTCCAAGTTGATAATGGATTTGAGGAACGATCCACACTATCATTACCGCGTTTTCAGGTAACCACATTCCAATAAGATTTCAAACGAAGAAGACGATGCAAATTCTAACACCATGTTATTATATTTTTCAGAATGGACAAAGAAAGCTTCGATTGGATATTGGAGAGGGTTAGGAAAGAGATTACGCACAGTCAGACACATGCTCGTCCCATATCAGCCTTAGAAAGACTCGGGATAACAATGTGGTATGAAATATAGAGAATCCATAATTTTAAGCTCAGGTTTTCTAATAATGTAAAACACTTATTTACCGACAGTTATTTGGCTTCCGGCATGTCACAATTTACTCTGGGGGTGCACTATAGGCTCTCACCTTCCTCTATTTGTGTTATCATAAATGAAACCGTTCCAGCGATAGTGAAGGCTCTGAAAGATCAGTTTCTCCCACAACCGACTGAAGACATGTGGAAAAGAAACGAAGAACGGTTTTCTCTCCTTTGGAATCATCCTAACGCTTGCGGGTCAATTGACGGCAAGTATATTCGTATGAAAGCTCCACCATCGTCTGGATCTCTCTACTACAACTGCAATTCCTTCTTTTCTATTTAAATTGTTAATTATAATTGTTATTGATAAACTACAAAAGCTTCAACTCTGCCTCATGTAATAGTTTGTACATTTCATTTCACAAATTGCTGCAGCTTTTTTATCTACCTCTGAAACTCTCTTTAACTTGCTTGCCATCGCTTTAGCAAATAGATCGTACGAATCTTCAGTTCCCGTTTCATTCACTGACTTCAGAAACTTGAGCATTTCTTAAGCCACGGCTACGTGGTCCATGGGTTTCGTCCCTGGACTCACGCTAGAACGGGAATATGCTCGGCCACCACTATGTG
>JAQGAD010001917.1:0-16228 GCA_034696625.1 Isotomurus palustris | reverse complement strand
AGTTGGCTGTTGCAGTTTATAGTACGGAAAGGCCTGGCATGGATGCTTCTTGAACTTCAGAGCTGTGTTGAAATCGTTAGAAAAATAATTTCATAAGGCTGTGACATAATTCAGGCAGTAAGTTTTGACTGGATGGAATTCATAAGATGGGGGGAATGATTAATTTTGCAAATGACAAAGACTTCAGCGGTTTTCGTTCGGATGCTGCTCGAAAAACATGAAATCCTGAAAGAATTTTGAATAACAATTTCATGTTGAGTTACTTGAGCAATTAGATTATTCGATCAGAATGCGTCTTACGATTAAGAAAACAGCACCAAGTAGCATCGCCTTCGCTCGAACATTTAGGTCGGGAGGAAAACTGACACCGAAAGTGTCAGCATCTGTAAATCCTTCAACAAGCAATCCCGACCACTTCTTCGTTATCTCGCCTATCTCAGTTCCATCCGGATTTCGTATTCGGAAGTTTACGTCACACCCACAACTGCCTGGACACGTGCAGCAGCAGTCGGTGCAACCTGGACCTACGATGTTTCCTACGACATTATCTGCATCATCTTTCACTAGAAACTTGGGTTTGCACCAGCTGAACTTTTGGGTGACTTCTCCAAGTAAAGTTCCGTCACCTAATCGCACTGTCACTTTCTAATAACAACCTTAGAATGAGTATTTCAAGATCATATCTATCTTATATAGTATTTGTGCGTGAGTAAATCAATGCTGGCAGCTTACGGTTCCTGTAGTTCCACAGAAGTTGCAGCAACTGAGACAGCAGAACTTGCAATTCCACGGACGTTCTATCTGCAAAATAGTCCTACCTGCAAAATCTACTACAATTATCTTAAAAGGTCGTGTGGGTCCTGTAGGGGAAAACTGCATTCCAATCAGCCCTCCGGTCTCTGCGGCAAAGTAGATTTTCTGTCCGTTGGAATTCAGGACATCATATCTGTTTGGAGTTTCCACTCCGATTCCCACTTGGGCCAGAAGAGCTGCAGCATATCAATGTGAAATGTCATAATTGAAGTACTCAGATGGTCATCTAACTGACAAAATGGTTAAGTCACCTTCCATCTTCTCCACTTGTTGTTTTACAAGCAGGTGTTCCGTTTGAAGCAGGAATTCTAGTCCTAGCGGACAACCTTCGACAGGACCCACTGCCAAAGAGACGTTTAAAATTGTAACAATGACACAAAATATTGCTTAAAACAGAAGCGACTTGAAGAGCTTACTTGGCAGGAGGGGTGGAGCAGAAGGACCGGACAGAATGCCTCCTGAGGAATGCATTCCCTTCATTGGGTCCACATCGACTGCTTCGTTGAGGACTCCCATAACCTTTTGCAACATTCCTCCTCCACCACCTCCTCCCATCTGTTGCATGGGAATTCCCATCTGCCCGTATCCTTGCTGGGGAGGTGGAAATCCCTGTGGAGGTCCGTAGTAAGCTCCCTGAGGAGCATATCCACCTCCTCCAAACTGCTGCTGATCCATAGGCATTCCGCCATACGGACCAGGTTGTCCTCCATAAAAGCCTTGCGGCTGACCTTGATAAGGACCCGGTTGTCCTCCATAAGGCTGACTTGGGTACTGGCCTTGAGGGTATGCTTGCGGCTGGTTTGTTATTGGGCCTGGATTTACCCCTCCTTGCCACATTTTGTGGTTTAAAAACTACTTTTAAAATGAAGTTGGTTTAAAATTTTAGAGTTATCAATCAGACAACCTAGCAAATTCTTTGGCTAACGCTGTCCACCTAAACGAGGTTCTTGATACCTACACGAGCTTTTAGGCGACAATCACAATAAGTAGTCAGTATTTCGGACAACTATATCGTATGTATTTATTAGATTTAGCAAAGTTGCATGGGTTAGATATTTGCATAGAAGAGCTGAGTGTTATTTCGTGTGTACCGATCGAAACAAAAACACTTGAGTTGTGTGTTGTGTCTCACGAAGTTCGTGCTTAAGCTTACAGACGAAATTCGGTTGATACCGAATTTTACTCGGGGACCGGAAGTTTCAAGGTTTTTCCTGGGTATAGAATAGAGCTCTTGCGAGCAATAATTGTGAAAAACAGAACTGGACCAGCTAACTACTACTATGAACGAAAATTGTACATACCAAAACATTCAAAAAGAATTCAAACAAAACAATTGCAGAACGATAGTTAGTCAAAGCGTTTGAGATAATTGTATACACAGCTATCGAAAGAGTTTTCGTTTTTTGGTTTTGCTTAGCATTAGCCTTAAATGTCTCATCATCAATTCAATTCCATGTAGTCAATACGCACGACACACCAATTATTTCTCGACAGGCAACTTCCTCATGCATTACAAAAATTTACTAATTGACCGTCAAACACAAAAAAGCTCAGCTTTCAGCTTGTCGTCCATGAAAAGGAAGGACATAAATCGAAGATGCAAGACAGAGATGATGTTTGTCAAAAACATGAAAACTGAAATAATTGATATTAATTTATTTTCTCTAGCTGAAAGCGAAAGCAGCGTTTTGAATGAAGCGACTGTCGACCTCGACTGCTTCTGATTTGTTTCATGGAGCGTTGCGTTTGGCGTGGCTGGAACGCTGGAACCAGTTGCTCAGAGCTATCTCACCATTCCCCAAAAATAGTGAAGCGCGCGAAACTGAGCTCAAAAATTCTTCCGGCGGTGCTACAACAATTTCCCTCGATCGTGGATTTTTCTATTTCTTGTGAGCAACACAACACTGGAGAATACTGGAGATGATCTGGAGAGGATAGTCGAAAAGAGCATATCGATAAGGTTGGAGGTTTGAGGTGAAACTACTGAAACTACTGCCGTAAAAATGAGTAAGGAAACGCCAATATCGAAATACTTGGCGACGCTGCAACGTCGACAAGCGCAGATGAACAGTATATTTGGAGTCGCCACTGGATCTCCATCCCCCACGTCACCCTCGCCGACTGCAAGAAATCCTATGAATATTCGTCAGCGTCTGAGATTCGAAGATGAGACGTTTCTGCAGCCACATGACCAGCCGATGTCTAGTTCAAGAATGTCTGGGAGGCTCAGCAGCTCGAGTGGAATGAATCTTTCAGAAAGCACAAGCATTGCGAATCTTGTGGAGAGGGCTGATAATGGCGACCTTAACAGAAGTGGATTTAAAAGGAAGCGATTCTCTTTCGAAGACACCTTTAAGGAAGAAGAAGAGACTGCTAAGAAAATGAGTGAGCCGCGTGCAATAGGTTTAATTTAGATTTGAGATGAATTATAATTGGTCGTTAATTTTGGCGATATAGTGGAGCTGGAGAAACTTCTGAGACAAACTCAAGCAGAGCTAATTGAGTCTCGGGCTTTGACGACGAAGTTAGAGCAGCAGAAGATGGAACTAAACAGAAATCACGCTGAGAAAATTATCCATTTTGAAAAGTCACGTAATGAGATGCGGATTAAAACTCGCGATGCGGTGGAAATGGTAAGTGCAACTTGTAATGAAAAATAGTATTGGTAATAAGTTACATTTTTAATCTGTTATTACCCCTTAATGCAGGCTGAAGAATGTAAGAATAAGTTGGACAAGAAAGTCAAGGAACTAGAGGAAAGAAATGATAAATATCACAAGGAGTTTTTAGAGCGAGCGGAGAAAGTAGCCAATTTAGAAAAGAAAATTATAGAGCTTGAGTCAGAAAATATGGAGCTCAAGAATCAATTGCAAGAGGTGACAGTAATTGAAAGTTACTATATGATACGCCTTACGACATCGTGTTGGTTTATGCTTCATACTCTGTTGTTTGTTCGGAAATACAGGAGAAATCGGGTCAAAATAAAGCGCTAAATAAGTCTAACTTGGACTTGGAAGAAACGGAAAAGGGTGCTGAGAAATGGATTATGGATTGTCAGATTCTTCAGGGCCAGTTAGAATTAAAAAATCAGCTTTTAGCAAAGTGCCAAGAAGAATTAACCGAAGCTCAGTCCGTTTTCAAGAATCCCAAACCCGATGCGCAGGAAACTGAAGCAGAAATCGTTGAAGGTGAACCTAACCGTCCTGCTATACCGGCACTTGATAAAGATACTAGTGAACGCATGAAAACTTTGGAAAATATGTTTGCGAAGCAGCAGATTGAAAATAATAAGTTATCGGAAACCATCCAAAAGATTTCGAAGGAGAACTGCTTGATGAAATCATCGATGAATAAGGAAATGCTACTTCAGGAAGAAATCCTTTCTCTTGAAAATGAAGTAAAACTTCTCAGAGATCTTCTTAAGAAAAAAGCTGATGCCGAAGTGGTACGTGACTCGTTAAAGGACCAGGTAGAAGCGTGGATTTCGGTTGCATCCAAAGTCGATCAAGAGTGTGCTACACCTCAAAATCTTGAAAGTTTCATCAAGCAAACACAGCAGTCATTATTGGAAATCAAACACGAAAACGCATCAGTCACTCTAAAGTAAGAAGAATTAATTGTTGTGCGCTATTAAATTAGCATGGTCATTGATCATCGGTGCCGTTCCCCTGTTACCATACGAAATGACAGCAGGTTTTAGGCTGCCGAAAAGTCACTGAAGTTCTTCACCCTTTCGAATTAAAAGGCTTTGTTTGAAGGGTTTTGCGAGCTTCTACAAATGTTACACACACTTATGAATGAATTCTTAAAGTTGTCTTATGTGTAATTATTAATTAAAGTACTAAAGTATTAATTAGCAATTTTATGTATAGGTTGTCGAGTACAACTGCCTCGCTAAAAAAATGTCAAGAGGATTTAGCATCGTCTAAGGATCAAGTAAAGCTTTTGGAAGAAGAGAGAAACAAATTATCTACTGAATTGAAGCAGTTTACCCGAAAACTAATGCTGGTGACTAAGGTAAGACTGCGATTCATCGTCTGACTAATATTCATATTAATATACCATGCTGTTGTAGATATTTATAGATATAAGTAACATTTTCTTCACTCGATTTAATTAAAAAATTACAGGATAGAGATGGATTAAAGTCTCTCAACGAATCTTACTCACAAGAGTTGGAAAGTGTGATTTCCAGTGCCCTTACCAAACGAATTGTAGAACTGGAAGAAATTGTCCATGAGTATGAAGTTATTGTTCATGAAGACCCAAGTGCTAAGAAGTCATGTAGAGAATGTGAAATGAGGATGAAACTGATTTCAGACTTAAAACATGAGTAAGGCATGCTTTATTTTATTTCTATTCAGTACAAATTATTATAAATACACCATTTTCAATTCTAATGTATTGATTCTGTTAGATTGGACACGCTCAAAACAGAGAAAGACTCGCTGCTAATGAATTCAACACTTGGAGACGTCAGCGGTAACACAACCGGGGTGAAAGTAGTTACTTTCGGCATGAATCCTTCTGCACTATCTTTGGAAGGAAGAATTCAAGAACTGATCTCCGAGAATAAAAAACTCAACGAAAAAATAAAACATTTAGAAGATCAAACTATTGGAGGTTTAGGAGATTCGTTTATGACTGAGGAAAAGATTAGTACGTATTTAACCAGTCTTCAATTACACCTGTATCCGTATGAATGTTGTAACTTAAATTTACAATTGCGTTATTTAGAACTGGAAAAAGAATTAGCAGAAGTCAACAGACAGTACCTCGCCCTTAAAGAGGATTATAACTTCGAGTTGCATCAAAATCAAGTTGTTATGAGCAAATTGTTTGGATTCAATGTAACGTTCGTCAGAGGCAACGAAACTCAGATTCGTTTACAAAGCATATACGACTCGAATGTTGAGGATTTTCTTGTGTTTCAGGTAAATGTTGTCTGAAATCGATTGATAAGTATTTTAAACCTATATGTTGCGGGATTTCATATTATCCTCATTACATTGATCCCAGGAAGAAGCGAACCAAATTATGTTGATGGAAACTGAAATGCTAGATCAATGTAGACCCCTGATTGAAAAGCACTTGGGAGCAGACAGCTTAATGTCAATACCAGCGTTTCTATCAGACATTACTCTCTCACTAGTGTCCGGATCTATCGTTCAACAATCAGAAGTTGAACAACCAACAGAGCTTACCACAAATCAGGAGCAGGAGAGTTTGGAAGAAGAGACTACGAATACAGTTGAAGTACAACCTTCTGGACGAAGAACAGTTCAGGTAGAAATTGAAGGAGAGAGTGACAACGAGGAGGGATCAGATGGAGACCAAGAAGAAGAAGAGGCTGAGGAGGAAGAAGAATATGACGATGATGATCGTGGCGATGATTCTGATTCAGGTGGAGAAACAGAAGATGACGAACGGGATGACAATCGAGGTCGTGGTAAACGAGGACGCAGTGATGACGAAGACGATGATGTTGTATACATTGACAGCGATTAATGAGTGATAAGGCTTAAAGTTAAAGATTTAATGATAGCAAGACGTAGACGTCTGCGACTCCTGTAAATGTTGCACCCGTAGATTACAACAAATATTATGAAAGCAGTGAAGTAACCACTTAGCCACTAAAGATTTATATTTAAGAGTAAGTACATTTCATACTTTTTCAATACTTGGGATTGAAACTGATTGTTTGCATTTATATACGTCGAGTACCTGTTACTCTTCATTTCCTTATTCCAGGACAGGCGTTCAATCTTGCAGTAACTTGCATGCATGTTTATGTCATTATTACTACTATTCATTTGAGATAAATATGGCAAGTTAAGTTATTAGATCATAGACCTACTGTACCATAACTGAATCAAGTTACGAATGATTAAAGTCGAAAATCATAGTTTATTACAGTACTTTGCATCTTACAAACTATGTTTTATAACCCCTCGTACAGTGTTTTTTGGTGAAAGTTGAAGAGACATGAATTAACGGTGCTTAATTAGTTGAGCAACGTCCTTGGTTCTGAAGGCACCATTCAGGTTGAAGTCTATCAGCGTTGATTCCTCGCTTCACAAGTCGCTCTCGGTGATGAATGAGACGGTCAGCAGCGTCCCTCCAGGATGAGAACGGATTAGCCCAAAGTCGTTCTGCAAGGGCAGCTCCTCTTGGCCACACTTTGGCTTCAATTCCCATCTCGTCAACTTGCTCAGTCCACAAAGACGCTTCTCCTCCGATGATCTGTCCAGGCTGGAGATCGATTTCCTCAGTAGTGTTCAGTTGGGCAATCACTCTCAGAGGATTGTTGTCATAAACTCGCTGCCATGTTTTGTATCCTCCGCAAGATCCTCGACCTTCTCCCATCTATTCAAAGTAATTCAGTAAGTATCGCCGTACCTTAAAAGACATTATATGTCGCTTTTACTGATCGAAATAAACAAGCCATTACCCAGTCTCCAAATCCACAATCGAATTGCCAAGCATCCCTGTTAGAAAAGACGATACGGTATCCCTTGTCCAACATAGCAGCAAGAGACCGATCTCGTCCACTGTTTCGGAATTGAATAATGTATCTCTCGGGATCCAAGATGTTCTCAATGTTCTCCTGGACCATAAGGTTGGAAGCCCAAACGATGGGGGTAAGCTCAGTTCCTCTTGCAGCTCGAACAAGTTCCACATAAGCTCTCCTCTGGAAAGTTGCCCACAGTTGAAGGAACTCTCGTTCCGTCCTGTTACGTCGCTGAGCAGCCAAGAAATCGGTAATTTCTTTGCTCGAGTTCCAGCAGTTGAAGTTAACATCATCTCCTCCCATGTGGAATGCATCGGTATCGAAAACTCCGAGAAGATCTCGGTACAGTTTGCCAAGAACGAGGTAGGTCTGTTCATTGACAGGGTTCAACTGACCACAAGGTGGCTCAGAGCAGAATTGGTTCCATGGCTCAGCATTGACACAAACAGCCATAGGACCTCCACTGGTGACAGAAACTGGAGCAGGTTGGATGGTGTTTGGACCTGCAAATGAGCCATAAAAAGCCGTGAGAATCATACGCATCAACGCATCGTTGCATATCCACAGTTGAGTCACTGGACTACGGGCAGATTAATTCATCTCTCGGTTAATCGTTTTTATGTGTCCGGATGTACCTACCTGGTTGCACAGCATTGCTTCGCTCAAGTCCTTGCCATCCTCCACTAATGTGAGAAGGAGCATCCAACTCAGGAATGACACGTACTCCTCTACAAGAAGGAAAGAACAAGTTCGCAAATGGATTTACGGTGAGTGGTTCGTTAATGTTTCCTCGTAGTGTGTGATAGTGATGTCTTACCGAACACGAGAGTATTCAACAAAGTCTTTGATATCCTCTGGGAAGTAGATTTTGTCTGGGGTGTAAGCTCCATAGAGGGTGAGTTGGGGAACTCGTTGTGAGTAGAATGGGAAGGAATGTGAGTCTGTGATGTGCCAGTGAAGAGTATTCAGTTTGTTGTAAGCCATTCCATCAACAAGTTTTTTCATCGCTGCTATCGAAATGAAGTTCCTTGAAGTGTCCAACATGAGCCCACGGTAGGCGAAGAGAGGTCGGTCAATGACGGCTCCAGCAGATATGATCTGGATCGTATCTCTCTGCTCGTCGAAGGCGATCAGTTGGCTCAGCGTTTCTAGTCCGTGACGCGCTCCGAAGAATGTATCTCCTCGCACCTCAGCAGTCACGACGTTCCCTTGGGTCTCGATGTCAATCCTGTATCCCTCGGAAGTTTCGAGGGTGAGACGCTCCTCTGGGTCGTCGACAACCACCTGGGGAAATGTAAGACTCTCAAGGCATCTGACTACGAAAGACTCCGCATTACTACTGCAAGGCTCTGGTTACCTGGACTTGAACAACAGTTCCTTCGATGACATTGTCATACTGCTTGTCGAAGGGGTTCTTGCCTCCTTCCTCATAGTTTGGATGCATCCGGAGAACATTCTTCTGGAAGTCTTGGACAACTCGGTTAAGGAGTTCTCGAATCCTGTCAGTTGGTGCGGTGACTGGGAGAATCCTAAGGTTTTGGGGTTTGAAGGGCACGACAACTCTGCTCAGTTCGACGTCACCTGAAAGTCATGAATAATATTGGGGTGTGTATTGTGTCTCTGTAAAAAGTGAAGTTTCATCCTCCTTCTTGTAAACTTGTAATAATACGGGAGATGAGAGATTAATGTCTGAGGTTGGCATGAGGTGAATTTAAATAATGCATTAAACTCCATTAATCAAGGAGTGAGTTCATGGAATTTTTTGCATCTGTCCAGTAGGAGTAAAGCTGGGGTAGAGAGTAGCTGAAGATTCATGCTAATTAGAGGTAGACGCCTGGAAAAACCGGTATTTGGGAGTCAATGACTTGAACTTGAAGGAAAGAGCTGTGGCGGAATGAGGGGATAATGGCTAACAAGATAACTTTCATGCTCCCACAATAAACTTCTCGGCTAACAACAAGTTACTCAGCCTTAAACAAAAGAACATTTTTCATGCCAAACTCGATTTGTGTGATTCACTCTCGGTAAAAGAAGGTCTTTCACTCGCTCACACTTCTTTATGTGCGTTTTAAAGTTCTCTAGAAGCTGTGATATTGATATCATACGATGATCGATGGGGTCTTTTGGCAAAAGTTGTACGGGATTCTAAACTTAATGTGCTTAATCTTTATCTACTGGGATTTATAGATGAGGTGAACCCTTAGTAATTATGATTTATTTAAGAGCAAGGGAGAAATGAATTACCAGTAGGTCGGGGCCAAATGGCACGGAACCGTCCGCATCTAAGTCTGCATGTGTCCAATGACTGGATGACAGTGGAATCTGATCTCAATTTCTTCGTGCAGGTACCGTTTTTGCAGACATACGTCCAAGGAGAGGGCATCCTGTTTGAAGAGTAAGATTATGACAGTTAGGGGCAGTTTTTCCAGGAATTTGTTTTCGAGGAGCGGAGGGAAGATTCTTACCGGAAGTAGGATTGACCCTGTGACTCTGTGGGGAAGTAAACTAAGGCGAATACGGCGACGGAGGCCGCGATGAGGAGTAACTTTGACTTATCCATGATGATAAGAAGGAGAGTGAACGTTAAGGTGAGAGATGCCAAAGACCACTGGCTTTGGCCACAGGTGAAGACGAAATGAATGGAAGTAAGAACAGGTTCGGAGGATACCTACTCCGGGAGAGATGCTCAGGTCATGCACTTCGACTTCAACACGTCCAGTGGTTCGTCTCAGACCTCAAGACTCGTTTAACAACAATACACACACACTCATCTTCACAATTACTTCACTACACTACCTGGACTTGGACTCATTAAATCTGCAGCCATCCCTCCTCTTTCTTCGTATATGCTTCAAGAATTATGTGTGGGGATGCTTTAGGCAGAATATTCGTACTTTTCCTCTGCTGTAATATCCTGTTTTTCTCCCAAATACCTTTCCACCCGTCTCATCCATCATTCTTTCAGTTTTTAATTTCATATTTCATCCTATTAACCACATCACATTGTGTGATTTACTTGTTACACGGAGTATCAGATTGTACTAACGACAGACAGGCTTTTAGTACCACTTGACTGTGTCTAGCTTATTGTATGCTAGTTGTCTTCACAGATTGTAATCGCAGAGCTAATTTAGATTTATTTGGACTTTTAATAAGTATCATACAGCTCCTTTCCGAATTCAAAGCTTTCTATCAAGCGAAACTATCTCATCTCAAGTGTCGTAAATTATTGATGCGATTGGAAAGGAACGGATGAACACTCTTACTCTATTTCTTGGAAATCGGCTGATGCTGATAAGCTGGTTTCTATTGTGTAGAAGTCGATAAGATCTCTGTTTACTTGTGTTTGATGCTAAGAATTGGGATGGACCTCAAGGCGAATTATGGTGCATCATAAACAAAATTTCATAATAACATTATTGCGAGTGAATAGACGACAGGTGAAGCTCAAAAACCTCCTTGGAATGATGAATGATTCTGACGAATTTGATGAGATTATCTGTGAAAGCGTCTGTTGAGCAAAAAGGAGCAGGAGAGAAAAATTAGCCATGGTTGGTTATACAGGTGAGCAATTTGGCAGACGTGTAATCGTCGGTGTATTTGTATCGAGAGAAGAGGTCATGTGTACCTGGCAGTGTGGCAGGCAGCCTCTTCTGCTACTCCGTACATGCAAAGCGTGTTATCTTTGATTCAACAATGGGATTATTATTAAGGAGAACAAGTATCATCATCATCGTCATGTGAAGACTGCTTAAGTCCAGAGGAGGAAGATTTGGCCATCGACCTGGCGTGAAGATGCTCAGGTTAATTTAAAGCAGTTGGTTGGTATTAAAGTGAGCAAACAGTTGTTCACCCTGATGGACAACCTGCCTAAGAAATGATGCGGACATTGCTCCTCCGGAGGATTCAAGGCAATCCACTAATTGCAAATTGCTCCAACATCACCTTTAATCCTATCCTCCCTCATTCCCTGCATTTTTCCCTTATGTTTTACCCGAAAACATCTAATCATTTCTTACTTGCACGATAATCTCTGTCGTCTCTTCCTGTACTAATATGTTACTTCGTTTGATCCATTATGTCAATAAAGATAGGAGCTTTAAAAGGTTTAATTACATTATAATTCAACCAAGGTTTTGCTACAAATGTAATTATTTAACTCAACGCCTGAAAATGTATCGCTTTACGGGTTGCTTGTGATATTGGCGTCCAGTCTCTTGTGGTGAAAGCTTTAACCTATTCGATAACAGAGAGTTATTCAAACAGAGAGTTAGAAAAAGTCTGTCAATTTTTGATGATCCTCGAGTTCAGACTTTCGGATGGATATTTACGATTTTGGTTTCACATATAGAAATTTGGCTGCGAAAGTATTGACAATCAAAAAATTACTAATTCATCAAAAGTCCGACATGTACAGATTTCTATTATTATACTTAGGAATGTTTTCCTGGCGTATCTCAGCAGGCATGCATGACACTGAGAAATGAAAGCCAAGGTGAGAAATGCGGAACAGATCTAAAGAAAGATCGTTAAATTTTTAAATGGATATTAAATGAAGGGTGAATTTTGTTCTAAACTCTGAAGCTCAATTGCTCTATGAATATTTAACAATAGCAAATGGTAAAGTTCTGACATGAAGTTTCTTTTATGATGGATTTTGATGTGAAAGGGAGATAAGGACTGCAGCAAACAGAAGCAGAAAATGGAAAGAACGAACGCAGCAGAAAGAGAGACAGAAAAGGAACAATGGAAAGTTGTTGATGATTTAAAACCAGTTGTGGTATCGATCACAACATCTCGCAGCATGAGGCTCGCCTAGTTGACCGATGGTCAGGCTGGTACAGAAATAGAAAATGTCGAGCTAACCAACTTCATTCTGTATGGTATTTGGACGGACACTCCATGAATTTAGTCTGCCTTGCAAAGCCAGGCTTCAAAGACTAGGAAACTCTAGTTTTGCCCTCTTGATAATTGCTTCATCAATATTTTAGTATTACTGTGTTTTCGTACGTAATTACGAGTGTCTTATCACATTAGGACACGCTCATTTCACAATCTACTTCATATTCAAAAGCCACGTGCAAAAGTAATCTGCAGCTTCAGAAGTAAGAAGGCAAATATTTAGAATTAGTGAGAGTCTCGTGGGACACCAGATAGAACTTCGTCTGCATATTCATGAGTATCTTTGTTATTACAGCAAAATGAGACTCTTGCTAGGCATATTCGTTTCTTCTACTTTGGTGATCTCGTGTCTGGGAGAAATTCCTCCGAGGTAAAATAAATCACTGAGCTTTCAGAATAGGAGTACAATTTACTGATTTACTTTTTCGAAATCAGTTACATCCAATCTTCCCCTTGGACTTGGGTTTGTCGAGAAGATCTGTGCGTCAAAGCTGACAAGTCTGACTTAAGTGCACTGGAGGATGGATACCCATTGGCAGTTTGCAAACTTTATTGTGGAAAGTATGGAGCATTGTGGCCGTTGCCGAAGGGAAAGGTGAATTAAATATGCTGTAATTTGTCTAACGGATAAAGTAGGCCTTGAAATTTTAATGTGAACGATAGGTTGAAATTGGAGAAGGGTTGCTTCCATTTTACCCTCAAAACTTGGAGTTCGAAAAACTGGAAGGACCCACAGCTCGAATTTCTGACTTGCTGAAGTCGTTCTCTGAGATATTCCGACGATATTTAGTCAAGGTACCAGGAAAAAATTGACATGAAGTTTTATATAAATATTACAATTTTACAGAATTTAAGTGGAATTCCCTTAATGTTCATAATCGAAATGTCAAACAGAATCACCCAGAGCACAGACACGCAGGAAAAGCTCCGTTGTTTCCTTCCAACACTGAAGCAGATGATCTATCCAAAAATAAAGTGAAAATAACTGTTCACGTTGTACATCCGTTCGATACCATAACTCTTGGCATCGATGAAGGGTACCTTCTTACTGTTCAGAAGCAAGATGACGGAGTGAGAACAATCATAATTTCAATGTATAATTCTGATCCTTAATTAATCCTCCAATCCAATCCTGTCCGTATCTAGATCTCAGCTGTTGTGAACATCCAAGCTAATACGTATTTCGGGGCACGACATGCACTGGAAACTTTAAGTCAGCTTGTCGCCTTCGACGAGGAAAAAAATGCTCTCCAAGTAAAGGAACAGTCTGTATATTCTTATTGCAAAATGAATGTTGTACACAGATGATTGTATCTTGTAGATCGTAACTCGTGCACTGATTCAAGACCGACCTCAATTCCAATACCGAGGAATTATAGTCGATACCTCTCGAAACTTCATTCCAATTCCCAAAATCCGAAAGCTGATTGACGGAATGTCGTACAACAAGTTGAATATGTTCCACTGGCATTTGACTGACACCCATTCATTCCCATTTTATTCAAAAAGTTATCCTCAGGTTGCTACCAACTTAAAAGCTTAACTGCATACAAGACAAAATACTAAAGTAGTGTCTGTTTTTTTGTCTTTTTCCTAGATGACAAAGTACGGAGCATATTCACCCAAAAAGATTTACACTGTTGAACAAATGAAAGATCTTGTAGAATACGCTCTGATTCGAGGAGTCAAAATAGTTCCCGAGCTTGATGCTCCTGCTCATGTTGGTAAATGCTAATAATCATCATTACTGTAGTATAATACAGAGCTAAATTAAGAATACTAAACTACGAAAACTAGGCAGTCTAAGGCTAAGTTGATGTTGTGTTCCAGGTAATGGATGGCAGTGGGGCCCTGCAGCTGGAAAAGGAAATCTAGCAGTTTGTGTTAACCAGGAGCCTTGGCAGAGTTACTGTGTGGAGCCTCCATGTGGTCAGATAAATCCTGTTAACGAAGACATGTACAAAGTTCTCAGTAAGTTAAAGCTGAAAACTGCATCAGAAACTGATGTAATCAGATATCAATTTTTTATTGTCAGCCAGAATCTAATATGGATGAGTAATGAATAGTTGAAATTAAATTGTCGTTATCATTTCTGAATTCCAGGTGAACTTTACAAGGATATGTTGGAGATTTTTGATAATGATTTATTCCACTTTGGAGGAGATGAAGTGAACCTTCCTTGCTGGAATAGTTCATCTGAAATTACCGACTACCTCAAGAAGAATGGAAAAGATTTGTCTGCAACAAGTTTTCTTGATTTGTGGGGCGATTTTCAAGCGAGAGGTAATATAATATTGTAATGCAAGTATTACAGAAGAAAATTTTTTAAATGTACTATGCAATCATGCTTGTAGCTTTGGCCCTCCTGAAGGATAGAAGTTCAAGCAAAAATATCACAGCTGTATTGTGGACATCTGAACTGGCGAGCAAGACGCATGTTCAACAGTATTTGGACAACAAGGACTACGTCATTCAAATCTGGGCGACTGGAGATGACCCAATTATTCCTTTCTTGATTAAAGAGAACTACAGAGTGATATTTTCCAATTATGATGCGTGGTACTTTGATTGTGGATATGGAGGATGGGTGGGAGGCGGACCGAATAACTGGTGTTCCCCGTACAAAGGATGGCAGGTGTGTACTTTTGTTCTTGCTCAATTCTTTTGTACAGGGTATGGTGACTGTTTAAAGCAGAAATTCATTTTCTTTACAATTAATCATCCAGCAAGTGTATGGAAACAGTCCTATTGAGATTTACAAAAATGCAACGAGTGAAAAGGAAGCCAAAATAGCGATAGAACAAGGGCTGATTTTAGGAGGAGAAGCTGCAATGTGGAGCGAGCAGGTAGACTCCTCACAGAATGAATGTGAAGCCTTAGATGACAACAGTTTTTTTAATTAATGAATTCAGGTTGATGAGACTTCAATTGAGAGTAAAATTTGGCCACGAGCAGCAGCTCTTGCTGAACGTCTTTGGACAAACCCAGGGACTCCCTGGTCAGATGCTGAAATCCGAATGATTCACAACCGAAACCGAATGGTTGACCGAGGACTCGACGCTGATCGTTTGCAGCCTGAATGGTGTCATCAGAACGAAGGACAATGCTACCTGTCAGATGAGAAGTCTGCATAGTTCCGGGCAAAAAATTGCATAATGCATACAATCTTTACCAGCGAAAAGTAATAATTATTGGAACGCTTCTGAAACATTTGCAGATCAATGAATACTATTTTATGTATTTATTACAAATTGGATACTACTATTTGAATAATGAAGATCAATCAATAAAGTTAAATTAAAACTACTAATATTTAATAATTTACACACGTACACACTCAATGCTTTACAGATATACAGTACTACTCAAAGTAGAGACTGTCTCATCACATCAAATACGAAAATAAAGGGAAGTTGGTATCGAGTGTTAACGTACACTCAACACACCCACATCAGACAAATCTTTGGTGAGATTTCATAGTTTTCTTAGAATCAGTGAACTAAAAAAGCTGCGTAGACTAAAACTGAAAAGTAAGAAACTGTAGATTCACTTTTGAGTGACAAGAGTAAGTCTGTGTAAAAGTATACATGCATCATTGGCACATCCATTAAATAAACAATTAAGTGGTCCACACGTTCACGTATAGTAGGAAGTATACCGAGAGTATTTTGAGAGTCAAAAATCCCAAAAATACCAAACTGAGAGCTGACTAGGAGTTCTCATTCAATTGTGCACTTGTTGCTTGTCGAACAAGGAGTGAGTGAGTGTAGCTCGTTTTGGCTGGAGCTCCCAGGGTGTAAGTAAATGCATTTAGGTGTAACTAATCCTACGAGTGACTTATGAAATCCTAAATGGTCCTTCACTTCGAACTTCAAGCTGTCATGCACGGATATTTACATTCTCTCAAACCTCAATTAACTTACATCAACAAGTATTAATGGATTCTCAACGAACACCCAACTAGTTCGTCGTAGTTAGCTATTCAGTAATTACAATTTCGAA